>VUQI01062545.1:23058-37932 GCA_015106735.1 Paratilapia polleni | reverse complement strand
TCCTCCTCATGCTGGTCACCAGCTTGGTCACACACTGCTGTGGGACGGCATCCCATTCTTCAACCAGCATTTGTCGCAAGTCAGCCAATGTTGTTGTGTTGGTCACTCTGGCACGAACAGCACGCCCAAGCTGATCCCACAAGTGTTCAGTGGAGTTGAGGTCAGGCAGGCCATTCCATCCTCTCCACTCCCAAATTCTGGAGGTGAGCTGTTTGGCATTGGCAGAGAAGATTTGGCAAGTTCTTCATGGGCGCAACCCACATACTCAACTCTGCTGCTCAACCCACAAATGTATTTTCCTTACAAATGTGGCACCATTTAAAGGGAAATAAACAGGCTTTCCAACGGTCTTAGATTTATTGCCAAGAAGCATTGTTACAACAAAGAAATAATCAACCAAATACAAATTTCCTTACTTTAATAAATTCAAAATTTTCTTACAATAAAAGTCCATGCTTCTCAGTTGAAACATTTTTTTTTTTTTTTTTTTACAAGTTTTACATTTTACATTTTACACACCACACCAACTGCCTTGGTCGTTGTGTGACAATGTCTGTAATGTTGACGTCACTGTCACAGTATTTGCGTACGTTATTTAATATTAAATAATAATGTTAGTAATGTTGGACAGAAACTAAGGTTACGGACATACTGTCTCACATTGTGTGTTTGTTTACCGTAAATAGCATGCTGAAATTTCAGTGCAGCCAATGAAAAAATGATGTTAACACATCGACCAACACAGTGAAAAGCCCAGTTTCTCTGACAACTTATTCAACTACCTACAGTAATTAACTACCTGAAAAAGATGTTGATGAAGGTAAAATCATCATCATCATCATCCATGGGTTCCAATTCTTATACCTTGGCGACAGACATCCTAAAGTTAGCTGCAGGTTCTTCTGTGAATTTGGCTTTCAAGCTATCAAACATGGTACATTATTCAGATTTTAGATATATGTTGTATTTGACCAGGTGTTTCCTCAGATTAGATGTATTGCCATGGCCAGCTTTGCACTTTGCACTACAAATGTTGCAGAGAGTGTTGTCTGCATTGAGTTTTGACAAATGTAACCACACCCGAGATTGCTTTCTGCTTGCCACTGCCTCCATTGCCCTGTGTATTTGTTCTTAAACATTTCACATGACAACACATTGCCTCACTTTTTTTTCTTCCTCTCACCCAGATGTGCCCTGGTACCAAAATTTGGCACCAGTTGATTTAGTGTGAATCAGTAGTACTTATGTAATTCAGTTAGTACCCTAGAAAGTACAGAGTTTGGTACCAAACCCTACTGCTGAGTGAGCAGGATAAATCCAAAAGAAGGACCAGTAAGTAACAAAGGGGTTCTGCAAGGAGCCAATAGGCAGACAGGAACAATTTAACAAAGATCAATGAGATCTGGATGACAGTAAATACAAAGAACTGACTAAACACAAGTGAAACTAATGAAGCTGGAGCAAACAACAAGTAGAGCTGGGGAAAAAAGACAGGAAGTAAAAACACCTGGGACACAAAGAGTAACTCTTTAACTTAAAATAGAAAGTAACTGAAAAGAGAGATGAAGAGCACAGACATAACACCAGAGGAAGACATAGACAAGGAAACACAGAAGGCACCGTGGAAAAGAAAAACACTTACAAACAACTAGAAACTAAATGTTACTCAAGAGACCATGACACTAACACAGTTTTCTGTAAGTTTGAATAGCAGTTTTCATTGCTGCAGGCAGAACTCTCAATCACAGATATAAACAAATTAAAGCTACTATATCTATTCTTTATTTGTTCATCTGTGTATTTTATTTTCTAGATATCAACTAACTAAAAATAAGAGGGCCAGACTCTCTGTCTCTCTCTGTCTCTCTCTCTCTCTCTCTCTCTATATATATATATATATATATATATATATAATTCATGGATGTTGCCTTTTGTACCTGATGAACGTCAACAGGACTGATATTGTAGTTAAATACATTTATATGTATTATGGTAAGCAAGACAGTGTGCGGGAGTTCCATTTAATTTTTTAGGAATTTTTCTTCCAATGCACTTGTTGCACATTCAGGTGTGCAGAGATTTTTAATTAGTTACCATGCATTGGTAAAATACTGCCCCCTGCTAAAGCAGAGGGTATCTACAAAAAAAAGTACCTTTAGACCATCAAAATTAAGCTCTGCAATTGGATGGATTTTTTTATGACCCATGGTAAGGCTTGACTTATTTTCCCAACAGTCCTGAATGCAAACTTCAATCTTTCTGCAAACATCCACCAGCACTTTTGCTATCTATTTATATCTTTAACATAAACACAAAGATGAATATTTTCCACTCTGTTAGGAAGTGCAGATTGTAGGTCATGGCCCAGATTCACACTGAACATCTTGTGTGTGGTTGTTGCCTGAGCTCTCTGAGGCAGCCGGGACCTCAACATGTGCTCTTTTAGATCTGAGTGATTGCACATTCATTACCACTGTGAAACAATACGGTAGTGTTCTAGACACTCTGTAGCAGCTTGATGGATGCTCTTCTTGTTCTTTTAATAGACTCAGACATAGTGTGCTGTACTGTAATCACGGCCATTCAAATGTTAACCAATCATTCTTTTCTAAAAAATCTTGTTTGACTTGATTATCCTTCAGCGACCTATAGGGTTTTAATCATTGAAATCTCATCAGTGAGCATGAGGGAAATCAAGCTCTCCGTCCTCCGGAGAGAGGCTTGAGTAACCAAAGAGTAGAGCTAAACAGAGCACAGTGAGCCTTGTGACTGACTCTGCCTCCTGATCACCCTTCTGTCATGTCACAGACATCAGCAGCAGCTGGCTTTAAAATGCATTCTGGATTTGGTTTATGAATTCCCAGCCTGCCGAGCAGATGTCAGACTTCAGCTCATCCCCTGGGCTCCTGTCTGTTAGCACCACATCTCTGCTGTGTGTTTTCCAAGCTCCAGCACAAAGTCAATCACAGACCGGGATTCTGGATCAACAGGAAGCCTTATGCAACACAAACACTTGTGTGACAGAGACATTTTTATTTTATTTATTTATTATTTCCAGTTGAAAGCAAAAAACACAGAAACCTGGCAGGATTCTGATGTTTTATTTTATACAGCACAACCCACATAAAGAAAAGATGTAAATCCTTATGTTTTGTATGTTTTCTAAGACCTCTGTGGCACACAGGGGTTTGCACATGAAGGTGCTCACTTTCACATTTCATGCAAAATAAATACAATAATATACAAATTTGACATCACGTAAACATTCCTGGCACCAGGAAGTTGGTAGAAGATGCTCAGGGTCCTTTGGGTGCTGTGGGTGGGGCATCAATTCATAATGGTCTTTCCTCAACATCTGGTGGGTATGGAGAATTGCCTTGGGGTCTTCCTCATGTTCCTCAAGCCATTCCTGAGCAGATTTTGGTAGGTACAGTTTTCTGGTGGGGGATGCTGCAGCCATTGGGGAGTGCTGTTGCATCCATGCGGTGTGCTTGTTCTGCAACAATGTTTAGCTGTGTGGTATATTTTGAAACAACATCCACATGAATGCCAGGACCCAAGGTTTCCACGCAGAAGCTGTTCAGTGTTATTCACTTCACTGTGCAGTGGTTTTAATGTTATGGCTTATCAGTGCATAAGCCTTACAAGACTTTTATATAAAACATATATATACTATTATATTTAATAGTATTATACAATATTTACTATTGGAAGCAATGTTACCTTTTGTATACTGTATGTTTTCCAAATGTGTAATGTCACTGCTCCTTTAAAAACTACCTCATTTGAATTTAGCCAATAACAAGTCTTAAATCACCAACTTGTAACAACAAAGGTAAAGAGAGAATGTGTTGTTGCTTAGGAAGTAAGTCCGTTTCCAAGGTCACAGCATTCAGTTGTGAGATGGTGGATAAAAACCTCCTACCTGAAAATACCACTCACATTAGTATTCTGCTGGCAGACCTTACCTTCCATTGAAAATGCTACCAGAAAATACTTTTCACCTCAACCTTTAGTCTTTAGCCTTGGCAGAGAATCACTCCTGAATTCTAACATCATCACCTAGAAATAATCATTTTTTTTCTAATGATGAATACAATGCTTTTCATCACAACCGGTCCCCAATGACCTTTGAGCTGCCTTATGTTTGTTTGACACTTCATTCAGAAACATCATGTGAGTGTTTTTTAACAGCATATCAGGAATGGTATCAGTACAGCTTCAAATGAGTCATAATCACATATCCAGAGCCTGTTTCACCCACACCGCAAACAGTACTATTTGCAATTTGTGGAAACGTTTGCAATTTGTGGAAACCTTGACAGTCCTCTCTCATGGCCCTAATGCATTGTGGTCTTTCTTAATGAGGAGTGCCAAAAATGAATACAACTTCAACTTGCAAAATGCATGTTTCAAATTGTCTGTGCAGGAAAACCAACAGTCACAAGAAATACCGGAGACTAAATCCTCAAATGTATTTGTTTATTGTTTTTCAGCAGTTAAAAACCTTCATACAGTATAATTAATAACATATAAACAAAGACCATTAATCAATCCATTAATTAGCCATTGGTATAAAGCACCTGATTTTCACCCTTGAATGAAAAATGCATGCCTATTCACCCACAATTTATGTATAAACTAATACCTCTGAAACATGATGACTTTGCAACTATGGTAATGCCAGCTGGGGTTTAGTTGCTATACAACACTTTAACCTCCAAACAGTGAAGGTTGCACAAAAGAACTGTTCCCCCCCCCCAAAAAACCCTATCATAAGCAATTTCAGTCTAATATGTGGAAACCTTCACTTGAATGCAGAATGCCTTTATGTGTTTAAGAGGGTGAATGTTTGAACAACGTTTACCACCCCATTAATGATGGTGACATTTAAGAGATGGGTTGCCACCTACAATTAGTTTGAGTTTACAGCTTATTTTCTGAAATGTTTGGTTTACATATTTGAGAATGCCTGTCATCTCATTTTGTCCAACCAACAGTCCAATACCGGATGATATTCAGTGTACTGTCATGTAAGTAAGTAAGACTTACTGTAAATGATCTGATTTTATCCACATTCAAGAAGCTGGAAAATGTAAATTTTTGTCACTTTTACTTGGATATGTATTTAAAGTTACACTAAGGAAATTGAAAACCAGTGGCTGTTTAATTGGAGCACCAGCGTCATTACTTTACCCCTCCCGTCATGTTTCATTTACAAAAAGAAAAAAAATCTACCATAACCATAAGACCACACTAGCAATATAAAATTGAATGGTCATGATATGTTACAGTAAACCAACAGATATTAAGGCCACCTTTGTTAAGTCCCTGCTGTTGTTTTTCTGCTCTCCTGTGCTCTCTGTTTCACGCTGGGTGATTGAGCTAGATGAAATCTGTCAGTGTATGCCGTGCGCTCTACCTGGTAGCATAAATTAATTAAAAATGCATGAAAAGCTAGCCTTTGAAGCACATTAATACATTTTTACCTAATTATTTTTGACCTGAAACCATTACAATAGACTCTAAACCATTTTCCATTTAGATGTGTAAACCAAATTAGTTCAAATGTACAGAAATATGCCTATTCTGATATACTAACTCTGAAAGCCTCAGGTTTAGAACCTGAGAGTTGGTGAAATATGCTAACACAAGCAAGTTAGCTTACCGTTTTTAGATAATATCCCTTGTTTGTAGTTCAGTTGTGATATGCAGACTGCTGCAAAGTTAACATTTGACTTTTTGGCCACCAATTTTAACAAAATGCAGCTACACCAGTGACTTCTGTGACATTGTATCAGTTAATTTGGAGCCATTTCTGAGTAAAAGTTCAGTTAATCTAAACATTAATTAAGCTAGCAGGCACCGTTCGGTCTGGCAATTCCACAGTCGTCAAAATGGCCCTACAGTCAAGACTCTCACACTGAGCTGATATGAGATGAGTGAATGTGCCTTGCTTTTACTTTTAGTCCCAGTACAGGAATAAATACAGGAAAGGACAACAGTTTCAAAGGGAGGGACTCACATGTGCTAATGTGAATGCATGATGGGACTGCCTACCAGTTGTTGTTCCTATCTTTAAAATTTTGTATAGCCTCTAGAATTTTCACGTCGTCAGTAATTATTCATATTTCGTGTTGACTGGCTGATTGCTGCAGCTCTACTCTGTTATCGGACAGGATTGTGGCATTGACCCTGCAGAATTTTAAGTTGTGTAATTTGGTTTTTTCCTGAAATGAACCTTGGAAGTCCTACTCAACTTCTCTTTACTTCTCTTTGCGTTTTCATTCGTATAGGCTTGTAGCACTTGCACTTACTCATCATTTGTGTTGTTGGTTCAACCAATCTAACTGTTGTTCAACAATGTCCTTGCAGAAATTCACCTTAAACAGCTTTGGATGTTTTGAATTCCTCCTCCCACTTTGAAACTTTATTCTTCTGGAAGGCTTTCTCATTCTCAACTGGCATTGCAACATTTCCTTAGGTGTAAAACATGATCTAAGACACATCAATGGTGTGTGATGTGTCAAACAGCAGATCAGGAAGAGTCTGCAGACGGCTTCAATCATGGCATCTTGACAGCTTCAGATCAGTTCAAAAGTGGGGATGTTACCACAGATCATAGCTAGCCTGATGCGACAGGAGAAAACCAAAGAAATCCAGCATCATCTGGCCAGTCACAGGCCAACAGATTAAGAACAAAGACATATGGCAGAGGAGTGATGCCATATTTCACGTTCTTTGCTGTCACATTTAATGTATCTTATCTGCATTTTGCCAACAGCTGATTTGTTTTCACACCAACAGCAATCACAGTATGCCACATGCCCCGGGCATGCTTTTGTGCAAGCATACATGCAAACACACATATATGCATGGACAAGTTCTCGCACGTACGCACGCTCAGTCAGAATCAATCAGTAAGGCCTGGCATTAGTCACAGCTCTGTTCTCGGCCTCTTCCCTTTGTGATTGAGGTGGCTGAGGACAGACGCGCCAGATGCCAAGCCATCCCGCCGCCGCACTGAACGATGATGACAGATGAATACCTGCAAGTGACAATCAAAGTGCTCTATCATCATCACAAATCCAATTTGGTCAAGAGACCTTTGCAACTAACCCCCCCCAACACATCCCCATCCCCTGCTGAGTTCACACAAGTTCCCCCCAGCATTAAATTCAAGCTTCAAGCTGTCACATCGAGGCTGCAAGTGTGATACTAATGTGAGAGTGTGACTTGTAAGATTTGTTCAGTGGAGACTTGACGTCAGTTGCTGGCAGCCTGCCTCTGTGCTAATATTTGAGATGAGTCAATTAGTGGATGTGACAGAGGAAAGGATTAGCAACAGGTGTTTCTGCTGATATGCAAAGGTAGTGTACATTCAAAAGGAAGGAGGACGCTGCTGCATTCTTGATTTTCTCTTGCAGTAATTTAATTTCTGTTTTTTTCTCTCTCATCTTTGTTTTCTTCTATTTTTCTGGCTCTTTCTTTCTAACTTCTTTCTTTCAATGCTCTCCCTTCTTCTTCTTCTTCTTCTTCTTCTTTCACATTTCCTGTTCCTTTCCATATATTTCTTTTTCCTGTCTTGTGCTTTCTCCTGTTCTTTCATTTTATTTCCCCTTGTTTTATCTCCTATTATTATATATTTCTGCTTCTTTCCTTTCCTTTCCTCTCCTTTTCTTTTAATTTCCCTCTTACCTTTCCTCTTTATCTTTACTTTCATTTGTGTTTCATTTTCTTCCCTCACTTTTCCTTTGCTTTATCTTCCTTCATTTGTGTTTCATTTTCTTCCCTCACTTTTCCTTTGCTTTATCTTCCTTCATTTTGTTTTATTTCCCCTTCCTTCCTCCCTTCCTTGTCTTTCTGGCTTATTCCCTTTCTTTCTAACCTGTTTGTTTTCTCTTTTTCTGCCTTTACTATCGCACTTTGTTTCCTTTCCTCTCCTCTCTGCTTCAGGGAGTGGTGGCTGCAGAGAAGACCAGAGGTGGTCAGCTCCTTGAGGAGCCAAAGATGTTGCCTTTCCGAGCGAACACCTTCAGCCTGCAGGTGTCCATCCAGGATGTTCCGCAGTTCCTGTGGAGCATCAAACCCTTTACCACATGTCAGGTAACCATGGCAAGAAATGACAAGACATCAATTGAAAGTATATCCTGTATGTAAATGGTAATTTGCAAGATCTTGTGTTTTGCTTCCTCGAGCTAATTAGTGGGGAGTTTCTGCATTGCTCCTCCCTGGGTTCATTTATTAAGCAAACAGTGTGAGCAGCGCTCAGATATGTTTGTACCTATTTTTCCTGTTAATGAATTTAGAGATTTTCCAGTTGGCTCTGATTACTGTGCTGTTGAACCTAATATTGAAATGTGGTGCCTTTTGAGAGAATTTTATTGTTATTGTCTGGTATCAAATATTAGCCTTTGTTTGGTTAAAAGACATACAGTATTTACAAGGTCCAAATTATAGTTTCTGGTTGTCATGCACTCCAAACCCCAAAATGATGGCAGAACTCCAAAAGGCAGCTGATTGTCTTTGTTTCTTAAGCTGACGAAGTTATAAAAAAAACAAAAAAAAAACCCATTTGATCTTTATTTTGATGACATTCTGTGTATATTACAGTTAAGGGCCCATTATGTTTGCTGCATTGATTGTGTTGCGCACAAACAGTGACATCATCACAGCCTTTTCCCCATTTATACTGGCTCTAAGGCCACAGGTACTCACTGCTTTATTCCCCCTAATGACTTAGACAAAACCTCTGCATCAGCATTGGTGTAGGCATAGTAGAAGTCAAAATGAGGGGCAAAGAAATGTTTTCAAGCTGTTACAACATCTCCCTCTGTATAATAACTAACGTATCATTGAAATAGCGGTAAAAACTGACATGATCAACTTGTGTCTTCAACCCAGCTGCACTAGCACCCGTGCAAGGTTACAAAAATTGGGAGACCATCCAAAACACCAAAGCACAACTCACACCAGTGGATGTAACATAATTTTTGGTGTGCACCACCATTTCTGCAACAACAGCAGGTGTAATGGCCCCATTAAAGTACCTTTTAAGACAATGTAAATATTTTCAGTGGATATTATTTAGTTTTCATTGTTTCTTTCTTTCTTTCTTTCTTTCTTTTTTTTATTTAACAAAAGCAGTGTTTCACTGTATTTTCCATTACTTTAGGCAACTACAGGTAATATTACATTACCATCTCAGAATAAACTTCAAATACTTTACTAACTGATAGTTATATTTGATTGTTAATCAGTTCTTTTGCATTAAATCAAATTTTTATGGTGTCTCTTAGTCAGCAAGACAGCTTAAAATGAGCAGAGCATCACTCTGCACACCCCAGTCTCTGCTGTACTCTTAGTGTCACAGCTTTACTGCTCTAACCAAAACTAAGCGTGAAAAAATATTTCAGTCTACTGAAATTAAAACAGAAACTAGACTACACAGATGTATTTGTGCACTGAGACTGGGATGTCTGGCTGTGTTTCAAGTACGGATGCACCGATCCAACTTTTTCTAGTTCTCATCTGTTACAGAAACACTGGATTAATACTAAGTTCCTATCTGATACCAGTGTTAAATTGGTAGAGCCAGACCCATATGGGATTTTTAAGACTGATACCAATATTTGGTTATTTAAAAAATCTGATATTCCGGCCGATATTTTTTTGCCTTTACACAAAACACAACCAGATTTTCCTAACATTTGTTATGTGTAGTGATTTATTTATTCATTGACGCTCTGCCTGACCCTGCTCGGATCAGCCGGTTGTTGTGTTTGTGGAGCTCCAAACATGTGTGTTGCCAAAAGGGAAGTTTCAGAGTGCCCTCTGGTGGACAAACTATGATATGTCAACACTCACTGTGTTTGAAAGGTGTTTCTTCTGTCTCTTCTTAATTTTATTTGTTTTCATTTTCATTGGGCTGATACTGATAGATCAGCAAATAGTTAATATCGCCCCGCTGATGAAATCAGCCTGCCAATAAATCAGTTGGACTCTATAAATTAATAAGCAGTAATCCTCACAAATCGTCGTATTATGTGTAATACAACATCAGACTCAACTAAAACATTGTAAACCAAAGTGAAATCCAAGCTGCTTTCACTTTGCTGTTAGCTTCTTCAATGCTACATTAGCTCTCCAGCTAGCAACTTATGGTGTAGTAAACAGCATACAATGAACTGATGAATCAGCCATTCATCATCTGATGAAAGTGTTTGTGTTGTAGTATTATTGTGAACTTTAATCATACCAAATACCATTGCTATCATAACAGCAAAAACTAAAACTAACACTGAAACTAATAAAAATTAAATGAAAACTAAACTGAGACTCAATCTGCAAACTAAATGAAATACACAAAAAGCAATATATATATATATATATATATATATATATATATATATAAATATAATGACTCTGCTGCTTAATTTATCCACAAAATAATTCAAGTTAATCACAAGTAATCGGTTTTAATGACGCCGAAGGGGAAAGTGAAACTCAAAATATTTCAGTAGAACAACAGGAAAATGAGTTTACACTGCTTAATCAATTTAATTACTTTGAGCATGTAGGTTTGCAGAGGTGTCATCGCTGAGCATGACCAAACTTTTTTCCTTTCCTCTTCTCTGTCTCGTTCTTTCTTTTCCTTTTTGTCATTAAACAAAACCATATTTAAAATCCAAGCAGCTGACGGACTCATTATAACAGTACTATTTTGCAAAATAATAAATGATCAAAAAACACAAATTTTAGTGAATTAATCATAAGGTTCATTATTTTCTTACCTCCTCATAAATTATGAATTCTGCATTTTTAATTATTAGATCATCGTGATGTTCTGTTTTTAACTGAAACCATTTCAGTTTCATTGTGAGTTATTATGTAACATAAAGAGTTATTATAGGGGCCAAATGTTCTACTGTATAATTTACTCTTATTTTCATCTATTCCTGTGTATATGGAAATCATTAGACATTTTGTATAATTTCTGTATTTAAGTATGTAAGATAAAATGTTCTTATTTACAGAGAATAATGAACTGACCTCTTACTGCACTCTGACCTTTCCCCAGTCAAGTCCAACCTAACCTTTCAGAGCTGTGGTTTATGTGAACAGTCTGTTAAGCTTTCTTTGTGTTCAGCCTGTTGTAGGCTTCGGCTGAGCCAGTCTGCACAGAAAAACTCCATCTCTCGCTTGTCTAATGAGTGTAGATCAGAAGTCAGCAACCTTTACTATGAAATGAGCCATTTTGAGCATTTTTTGACCAAAAAAATCCGCAAAACATATTTAAGCCTTATAATGAAGGTATCACAGCCTATTGGGTATAAAATATCCTATCAATATTACTAATGAGTGTAAATAATTAAAATCTTTACCAGTCCTCTGTGGGCTTTTTATGATTATTTTCTACTTTACTTTTGCATTTTCCTGTGTATTTATGTAAATTATGGAACCAAAAGACAAAATTTTAGTTTTGTAATAACTTTAGTACCAACAAAAATGAAACAATTGTGAAATGCAGTGAAAAAAAAATTAAATATCTCTACAGGCCTCTTTAAGTCAAATAAATAAAACAATAAAAACATATAGCAGTAAGTATAAAAAAGTATTTAAAAAAATATAAAAACTAAACAGGGCAGTTTTTGTTTAATTTAATTAATTGCCATTTATGTGTATATATCCATGCTACCTGTAACTACTGAGGTTCTGCAAAATTATGAGGATAAGGCGCTAGGTAACAGACATGGGCTATAACACACATTTTAAGTAACAAAATATTTTTTAAAAATTAAATCAGTGTGTAGGCTACACTTTTTTATAAATAGACAGTGTAGAGAGTTATGTAAGGACATGATGAAAATGGAAAATGAAAATTTTAAAAAATAAATTATTCCATATTAATGTAGTTTTTTGTCAAAACCATGGGGAGCCACTGGAGATGGGCAGAAGAACTGCATGCGACTCCGGAGCTGCAGGTTTGAGACCTCTGGTCTAGATGTTCTGCTCTGTAATACATGCAATCCTAGATAAAGCATATTTGTGTTAGACATCGCGTGTTGTGGGGCTCCGAGTGCTTTCAAAATTCAGGTGACCTACAGCTTAGTGCTGCATGTTGCTGGCTGATATCAACAGGATAACAAATGTAATCTACGTGTTCAAAAATGTGCCAACTTAAAGAAAGACTATGGCAGGGAGGTGCACATTCCTACTGTCACTTATGTGCACAGTTTTTACTCACACATTATATCCACAAAACAGAGGCTACAAAACTAATGTGACAGGACTGCATTCATTCAGTCCTATATAACCTATACACGGGGCCACCTCTAAACAACAAATTTAAGGATAAACAACTTACTTTAAGCCACATCACAAATCCGAATGCATGATTACATGCATATTTATACACAGTGCAGTCATAGAGAAATGTAGCCAGTTAAGAGAGTGCAAAGAATACATACTCTTAGATTGTATAGTGTACAAATGGGTTAATGAACTCACCGCACACTGGGACATTTGGAGTTGCTGATTGTTAGCGCAGAATCTCCTCAACACGTTTCCATCTTTTGCTGCAGATGCACTCAGCTGCCATTGCCTGAATAATTAGCTTGAGCTTGGTTGTTACTGCTGTGACTTATTGCTGATGTGTGTGTAAGTCTTTCATTACCAAGTTGTAAAAGAATGTCCATAGAATTCAGCCGAGGAGGCACAGTGACCTTTCTTTGGATGTGCCTGGACCCCTAAGGTCCAACCACAATGCTGATGCAGCAAAATGAAAGTGCCTTAAAGTTGCATTCTTTTTAATGGCCAGCAGAGGGCGACTCCTGGTTCCAAAAAAAAAAGAAAAAGAAGAAGTCTATGGGGGAAAAAAACAACCTCGGTCTTGATAAGGTCATATTAAATACAATATGAGGTTCATTTTGTTATTTATTAAATATTAATCATTATTAGAGTCAGAAAGGAGAATACAGCAGGGTGTGTTCGTGAGCTAGCGTCTTGTGCTCCGTGGTGTAGTGGTTAACACATTTACCTCACAGGTGAATGATTGCTGGTTCAAAGCCAACAGGTGTTACTAACCCAGCCACAGGAAGTCAAAAGCTAGTGAAAAACAACAATAAATGGAAGGGCATCTGGCTGAAAAAAAATCAGTGCCAAATCAAACATGCAGATACATACACTGTGGTAACCCCTTGGGAAAGGAGGGAGCAGCTACCATTTTGTCAATCCAAAGCCCTCCTTAAGCTATGCCCCCATGGATAATAACCCATGCACACAAGAAAATGAACTGTAATATTCTAGTTCCATTATATTTGGGTTGTTCTGCATCATTTTGTTCTTTAAAAGTGTTCTTCTGGTGTGACTCCTGCTGTAATGTGCTTTACAGTCACTCTTTCTCTCACACACAGAGATCATGAAGACAGATGTGAGCAGAGATTAATAGCTCTGTGTTTACTTTGCTTGCAGGGGCATTAAGATGCGAAATGTATTAGATCAGTGACCGCTGTTTTTGTACCTGTTGTCTTCACTGTAATGCTGCTGTTGCTTAAAGATCTGAATACAGGGTGAAAGTGCTTCAAAGACACCCACCCTCTGCACCGCCTTATTTATGAAGGCCTCAGGATGACAGGCAGCACCAACCTGCTTCGCTGGAGCAGGTGCAGAATAATAGCAGAGCGTTGAGCCATACATCAAATCAGCTTTTAGTGCTAAAGAGCATCCCAGCTTTTCTACTTTCATCATCCCCTCCCCCTCATCTGCCATCGCTTCCAGATTCCATTATCTTCTGAGCTGCACAGGGCAGCCCAGCTCAAAGCCATGTGGGTTAAGTCTGGAGTGGGCACACGGACTGCCGCTTATAATGCCGCTGTCTTCGCTAGGCATCGTTTACAGGTCACTTTATAATATGTAGATATGGCTGAGATGGAGTCTAACAGAGGTCAAGGACATTTCCTCAGAGATGTGCCCCTTCCTCAGAAATTAATTATACATCAAAGGCAAACTTTTTCCTCTCCACCTAATTCCTTTGTACAGTAGATTGCTTACAGCACAGCTGCTTCTGTTATCAGAGGAACTCTACCGGGATTCAGGTTCTATTTGTAAACCTTATCATGACTTCTTCTTTGTCTCTTTAACAGTAGTTATTTCCATGCATAAATACATCAAACCCTGGAATCACTGAAACTTCAAAGCCCACTCTTACCTTTTATCCTGCCTCATGTAAGTGGCTGTGCATGTGATAGTGTGGCCACATGTAGAACAGGGAGCTGAATCATCTCATTTAGATGTAGCACTGTAGGTGTTTTAGAGATGGCTGGGACCAGAGTCTAGGTTTGCAAGAGTAAGTGATAAATAGAAGAATGCACATCAACTCTGCCACTGTACAAATCCCTAAAAAATAAAGAAAGACAAAAATACCATTTTCTGAGTTGGTAAGTATTGGTCTAATCTTAACCTGGGTTGCTTGTAGTCATTAATCCACCTTTCAGAGTCAACTCAGTTTTTATTTAGTTAGGTGTATTTCAAAGTGCAGTTCAACCTTTCAGCTATGCAGCCTGTGACAGAACCACTTCAGGAACTTCAGTAATACCTCATCTGCATTACCAGTTCAACAGCTCCATCTTCAACCTCCTTTGTCCAATGCATCCACTGTCCCTCCTCTGCACATGTCCAAACCATCTCAACCTTGCCTCTCTAACTTTGTCTCCAAACCACTCAACCTGAGCTGTCTCTCTGATATCCTGTCCATCCTGGTCACTCCCAATGTAAATTTGAGCCTCTTCAGCTCTGCCACCTCCAGCTCGGCCTCCTGTCTTTTTGTTAGTGCCACCATCTCCAAACCATACGTCATAGCAGGTCTCACTACCA
>VUQI01062545.1:11465-23038 GCA_015106735.1 Paratilapia polleni | reverse complement strand
AACTTTGTCTCCAAACTGCTCAACCTGAGCTGTCCCTCTGATGTACTCATTTCTAATCCTGTCCCTCCTGCTCACTCCCAGTGAAAATCTTGACATCTTCAGCTCTGCACCTCCAGCTCCACCTCCTGCCTTTTTGTCAGTGCCATTGTCTCCAAACCAGACATCAGCAGGTCTCACTACCATCTTGTAAACCTTCCCTTTCACTCTTGCTGCTCCTTCTGTCACACATCACCCCTGACACTCATCTCCATCTGCTCCACTCTGCCTGCACTCTCTTCTTCACCTCTCTTGTGCACTGTCTGTTGCTTTGGGTGGTTGACCCCAGGTATTTAAACTCAACCACCTTCACTACCTCTGCTCCGTGGCCTCTCCACTCCACCTGGCTCCCTCTCATTCACACATGTATTCTGTCTTGCTTCTACTGACTTTCATTCCCCTTCTCTCCAGAGCATACCTCCACCTCTCCAGGCTCTCTTCCACCAGTCTCTCACTGCAGAGCCCAGTGTCATTTATGAAAATCATAGTCCATGGAGACTCCTGCATGACCTCATCTGTCAACATGTCCATCACCACTGCAAACAAGAAGGGACTCAGAGCTGTTCCCCACAATGTAATCCCACGTGCTGATCATTACTTGCACAGTTTGTGCAAGCAATCACCTCTGGAATAAGAATAGAAGAAGTTGAAACAGGAAAAAAACAAATGCAAATGCCTGTAGAGACCAACCTGCTCACAAGCCTCCAGCCCAGCTACACTGGCCACACTATACGCACCAGGTTACAAAAATGTGTGTATGACAAGCCAAAAGGACACTAAAGTAACCCTGTGTCCGAAGTTGTGATGTCACTTTTGGTGCACTGTAACCTGCTCCAGGAGTACAACTGCAAACATAAGGTGTTTGTAAATCTGAACTGCACCCTGCAATGGCAACAGAAACATTCTTTTACTCCAACATATTCAGGCATTTCACAAAAAAAAAAACAGCTTCCAAAAACTGTGCAATATACACAACACAAAACACATTCTTAGTTATTGGTTATCCTGGCTGCACATTAGGAAAGAAAACTAAAACTAAGCACGCTAAGGGACAAACACAAAAATCTTTATTCAAATTCAACCAAAAAAAACCAGAAAAGAATTCAGCTGCAGAGACACAAGTTGAAGACAAGTCCCATCAAAGACTTAAAAATTAAAAGAGGTTATAATCCCCAAATGTGTTTCTTTTGCTGGAATTTCTTCCTCTCACTTGTAACTTGTGTTTCTGTTGCTCGTACAAATCTCCTACTCTCTCTCGTCTTCACCAGCCAGTGGCACTGTGGTTACAGTGATTTCCTGCCACACTTAAAGGAACAATACATAAAGTAAAATGGCAAAAAACAACTGTAAATATTGGTACAAATGTTTATAATTGTGTACTTAATCAGCAATACTGTATCATTTAGCTTTATATTAACAATGTATAGTTTGGGTTAGTTCATATTGATCTGGAAGTGCAAGTTAAGTGCGATATATCGCTGATACATTTTTTCCCTTTTTCCCTCCTCAGGAATTCTCCTTCCCCCAAGTGTGGTGCAGCAACCAGCAGCCCCTGCACTGTGCCTTCTCTCTGGAGAGATACAGCCCTGCCACCGCCCAGCTCTCCTGCAAAATCAGCGTGCGCCAGGTCAAAGGCCACGAGCAGATTCTGCAGGTCTACACGGCTGTGGCTGAGGTGAGGCTCTGCAGCTGTGGGGAGGGTGTTTCACTTTTTCACTCAACCTTTATGTAACCTTCCTGGAGTGAGTCCACCAGAGCAGGGCCAGCTCTCCTGAGCTTTTGCTGTGTATTAATAGAACGAGGAGGATACTCTTCCTTCCCTTCTCTCCTCACAGATTCCAGCTAAACGCCAACAACAGAGATCCAGCTGTTCGCCACATTTGCTGTATGTGTTTTATAACCTCTATTTGTCTAGAGAGATGCATGTTCCAATAAAGAGCCGGGTTCACATTCACATACACCAGCACCTGGGAGCTGGCCGCTGTAACAACAGTCTTCTGTCAGCTGCTGAGCAGCTCCACTGGAGCAACTAGGAGTTAGAAATCCTTACTCAAGAGCACCTTGACAGTAGCTGTTAAGGCAGAAGAGAGTGCTACTCATTGATTTCACCCAACTGATTTTTCACAACCAGTCACAAATGTGCATGTCCTACCTCAAGGCCACCAACACTAATAAAAGTCACAGTCAGACACGTGAAATATTATTTACAATGACTTTTTATGGTTTGATTAAATTTTACCTTTATGATTAGTGGAGTTTGTCAGATAGGAACAAGAAAAAAAAGAGTTTATAGGTGCTGTGTGTTGAATTCAAATCATCAGCCGGTTCAGTTTGGTAAATACAGCAAACAGGCGTGACCATTTCCAGAGGTCTACAGTGTGTTTTACAGTGTGAGCCACCACGTTGGACAGGTATCACTGACAGCAGCACAGCAGCTTTATAGCTTCTTTCCACCAGAAACCATCAATCAGTCTTCCGTCCAAATCTAGCTACATTTTCACAGAATAAGGTCCGTAAAATCACGTGCACTCATGGAAATGTTATGGCGTCACTTATCCAGTTGTGTTCTATTAGACCCAGATAGAAAGAGAGGACACGATGAAATTATGTTACTAACAGAGCTCAAAGATTTTTCCTTTTTAAAACACCTGCTGGTATTAGTCTAATAAGTAAACAGGTTTTGTGAATGATCCAGTTGAAAAATACCAACTGAATGTTGCTTTTGAACCCTGTCAAGTCCAGGAGCTCTCTTCATTTTGTGAATGGGGATGTTCACTCTCATTTTATTTTATTATCACCTTTCCTCTTTGCTGCTTTCTTTCTCTTTCGACAATGGGGCTCTTTTTCTTTTAGCTGTGCAATCAATGCTTCTTTTTCCCAGAGGTTTCATACCCATTGGCACAAATAATTTCATGCTTAAGGCTTGCCTATTGCCCCTTTAACCTATTCTGATCTTTTTCTCAGGACTGCCAAATTACATTTGAATTGATTTAAATTTGTTTTAATTACTTCAAACGCCGCCATAAAACCTGTTCTCAACTTAGAACAGTCCATCAGTGTCTCTGTTGGCCAACTGCGCATATCCTCATGGTCAAAATCAATCAGAGGCCTGTACCATGGAGCAAACTTTGGAGCTTAGCAAGATAAATTTAAATTTAACCCTGGATTTTCAGAGTTACGAAAGTAGTTCACTTCTTACCGGGGTACATCGTTGTTGTAATTTAGAGCAGGTTATATTCTAGATAAGAGACCAAGAGGTACAAAACCACCACCTACTCACCAATCATTCTCTAGAATTTTTTGTTTTTACATACCTCCATTTTCATACATAATCTCGATGCTCTTTTGGTGAAAAAAGTTTAAGATTAAAGGGCTAAAATGGTGAGAAAAGGATGAGTTTAGAAATGTAGCCCTCTTTGTGTGGTCTAATGAAAAGAGCAGCACGAGGACATAGATCAGTGTAATTCTTTGGAAAGTGCTCTTTAAGTGATAGTCCTTAAGTCGTCCACATGTAGGCTTGAAAGGTGGTTTTCATTGTTGGTTGCTCAGGACTGTGCATCAAGAGATTTTGAGAAATACACGTGCCAACTACATCACCTTTCTCATTGGCTTACAGTCTATTTACTGATCTTTTAAAATGTTAAATATACTGTCCGAAGGGTCCTGACCCAGTAAACTTCAACCATGTGGCTCCCTAAACAGATTTTCAAATCCTCTCTGGCCCTGGTCTGATTATAGTCTGCTTCTGTTCTGTTCCTCCAGACCGAAAAGGATTCGGTTCCATTTTTTATGCAGACAGACTGCACCATCACGTCCCAGACGGGGCCCAAGGCCTTCAAAATCCCCCTGTCCATCCGCCAGAGGATCTGTGCCACCTTCGACACTGCCAATGCCAAGGGCAAGGACTGGCAACTCTTAGCCCAAAAGCTCCACTTAGATCGGTGAGTGTATGATGTGCATCCCCTTTGAGACTGCACGATGTGTGTGTGTGTGTGTGTGTGTGTGCCCTCCACTCTGTAATAAACACAGGCTGATGAGAATGATAAGCCTCCTGTGAGTGTTGATAAGCTGCTGAATGTGGCTTGAGGTTCCTCGTACTCTCTGAGCAGCAGGAGACACGGCTGATTATTTAACTGTACAGCACATGCTGTAAATGACTGCCGGACGCTGTGGAACATCACACACCGTGGCATTGTTCTGGCCCCTATATCTGCTGCCATTTTGAAACATAAACATGTGAAATCCAATGAGCCTCTAACATTTCTGTCACTCTGATCACTTACTTATTACCTGATTGTTCTTCGCCCAAACACAAATATGCATTTTTGATGAGACGCTGCACTCTTATTTCCTCAGCCCAGTTGTTGTCTTTGCTTGGCCTTAGCTTGTGTCAGCTATGATCTCCTGTAAAGTGCATGATTCATGAGATGCTGCTATCTAAGAGTCCTTTGGGATTTCTAAATTATCCAGATAAGCTTTCCTCTCCAAGTTGGGCGGCTTTGAACTGAGCCTGATGTGACCAATGTTTGCAGCCTTTCATGTTGCTTGTTGTCACTGTCTTTGTGAAGCACCAAGCAGCGGCAGTGAAACACTGCCCCCAGCTGGACTCACTGCTCAGTGAGACACAAAGGCATTGTAGTGTATTGGCATGGCAACAAGCTTTATTTGCCTTTGCTTTGGCAGAAGCTGAGAAAGACCAAACTCTGTTCAACTGTAATCACTTGTGATGGTAATTTATTCCTAAAGGGTCAGTCTTTTCGTTTTATCTACATGTAAAAGCAGATGGTTGTGTTTACTGAAACGAGACACGGTTTAGTTCTGTTAATTTACAGTTAACAGTCAGTATGCTGATTTTCTAACAGTCAAATGAAGGAGATCCAATGACCCAAATGGGCTTCGTAGTATAGATTTTTGTACTATTAGTTTTGGGGCCCAATGTGAAGGTGAAACTAAGTTGAATGCATCTGATTCCTGTAGGGAAAACAAACAAAAAGAATTTGCTGATGCTGTTTCACTGACCTGTTTTTGTTTTGTTTTTTTAAATGCCAGAAAAGATTTAAGAACCGCTGCTCTAAATACAGACATAGATGCAGCATGCAGGCTTGTGAGATGTCTCTGCCATCGCCATGTTGCTCAGGAGGTCTGACTCTGGGTTCTGGCCTGGTCCTTTATAAAAATGGAATGAAAACCTGCATTCTTAATATAATTAAGTATCCTGTATCATAAATACAGTTCTTGCATCATTTGTAAATTCATTGAGTCATGGGGATTTTTTATTGCATATAGACCCCTGCCCCCATAGACATATGTTCATTAAAGGGCACAGCTCCCCCTGACCAATGGTGGCTTTGTTGATGCAGTGACCAATCTAGCATCTACTTGTATATAGCTATGCTCTAAAGAGGCATATATTATAATACACAAAAATTCAAGGGCAGTTGGAGTAAGTGTACAAAATATTTGTCTTTGACACTTATTTTCATAAATACATTACGTGGATTGTATTTGCATGTAACTGTTGAAATGTTTCACTGAGAGATCAACTCTTTGCAAAGGAGTGCAGCATTTAAATGTCATCTGTGGCATACAGACAGTGTAATTTACGGGGCATTCACAATCTTGCAGTCATTTTTGTCAGTTTTGGATGGTAGCAGTGGGACATTTTTTAAGATATGCATGCAGTCATAGCTGTATCTGTCAGCATATATAGTCAGGTCCATAAAAATTTGGACAGTGACACAATTTTTTTCTAATTTTGCCGTTGTACACCAGCACAATGGCGTCCAAAGGGCTGGCTAAAAACAAAACAGGAAGGCACAAGGAGGACAAACAGGCAGTCTTGGGGAGAGAGACAGCGCTATAAATACACAGGGAATAATTGGGAACATATGGAACTAATTAACAGAGGTGAAAACAATTAGGGCAGGGCAGGCATATACTACAATGGAGGGAAAACAGACAAGGACAGGAAGTAAAAACAACAAAAGGTGTGCAAGGAAAGGGAGTTAACAAAATAAGACAAGAAGTCACAGCAAAGACGAAGAAAAGTAGACACAGCCAGGAAAGCACACGAGACATGGACGAAAAAGAAACGCAAGAAATCAACAAAAGAGAAAAAAAACAAAAAACAAATTGTGCAGCTCACTACAACAATTTGAAAGTGTTGTTTTGTTTTTGTTTTGTTTTATTTTGTTTTGTTTTGTTTTTTGTTTTTTTGGACAATAGTTTATGTCAGGCTACCATATGAATGTGTCAGAGTATTCATTCAGTAAAAATAATTCACCTTAAAAGTGATTAAAATACCTTGCAATAATCCGCTGTTTCGGCCAGGTCTCCCTTAAAGGAAGAGATTTTAATCTAAAGGGACTTCCTAGTTACAACATGATTTGGAAGCACTTGGCATTTTTCATGTTTACCATGTTGGTTGTTATTGAATGATACACTAGATGTTTTTTTTTTACAGAGTTCACTTCTGACTTTTTAAGGCTCTTTAAAAGTTCAAAATGCTCGCTCGTTAGCTGGTAACCTTTACTGTCCAAAACAAAGCTACAGTGATGAGGGGGAGGCAGATAGAGACACATTTCTAACATTGCTTGAACCAGGTTTCATTTTTCCCCATTTCTTTAAGGCCAGCAAACACTTTACACACCATTTGGATAGTTATGACTTTAATGTCAGTGGCACTGCTATAGCCTGGCCCAGCTGGACCAAAGTCTTAGAGAAGCAAGTTATTCTTAAGCCCCATCTAAATGAATGGGGAGAGAGCCTCAACAATTTCTATGGACACAAGGACATAAAACTGCATTTAAAGAATCACCAATCAAATCTGATAAAAAAGAAACTACTTCAAAAATGTGACACTATCCCACAATGTGGTTAAAAAATATTTTTTCATACAAGTTATGCATCTGCTATGCTTAGATCAGGTCTCAGTCACACAGACCTGTTGGCAACCCCCTAGCAAACAAAATGTGTATTCCCTGACCAGTTGGCGAGTGGTTGCTGGAGGTTGCTGGCTGTCACTGGGTGAAATCAATCACAAAGAGAGTGCTGCACCAAAAACCTCCTTGTGATAGCTTTAGTTTGTAGCGGATTGCCGCTGTCACTAACCATTGAGCGGTAGTGAAACTTGAAAAAGTGACGCAAACCAGAAGCTGAGACCGTTCGTCTTCAGAGTAAAAGTTGTGCCTCATCGCTGAAACCACCACATGTCAAAACCCACAACTTTTACTCTGAAGGCGAACGGTCTCCATTTCCAGTTTGCGTCACACTCATAACCACTTAGCGAGTAGTTTGCAAGTGTTTGCAGACAAGCCAGCTTCTTCCAAACAAGCTACAGGCAACCGTGGAAATCTACTAGCAACCAGAGTATTTGCAAGGAGGTTTTCGGTACAGCACCGTGTATATCTTTATGACCAATTTAATCTAATGACAGCATGCAACCTCTCGCAACCTTTGACTGATTGGCGACTGCCATCCAGTCGGAGAATACACACTTTTCCCTAGTGACCAGTGGATCACTGACCGGTCTTTAGGCCTGTATGACTGGGCCTTTAGTAATTGATTTCACAGTGGCTTCCAGCGACATCCAGCACCAACTTGTAACCAGTCAGAGAATACTCATTTTTTCCTAGTGGCCAGTGGTTGCCAGGTGGTCACCAACCAGTCTCTAGGTCTGTGGGACTCGGGTCTTAACGAGATTACAGCTTCAGTAATGGTTCAATCAGAGTACCTGCATCTCTGCTCATTCCACTACAACAATGAAGAAAAGTGCTAATTCATGCGTCTGGTTACAGTAAGCCAAGAAAAAGTAAAATAACTGACATGAACCTTTACTGTGTGCATGTATCAGCACAGCAACATGACCGGCTAATATGTTGCGTTTGCTGTCTTTGACCCCTTGGGAGCAGAAACGGGGCAACCACCATCTGTAGCAATTCAGAACCCAGACAGTCAGGGGTTTTAACAAAAGTATTGCATTAACTGTTTAGAAATTACAGCCATAGTTCCCCATTTTCACAGACTCAGAAATAATTGGACAAACCTAACAGACCGTGGAATGTTAGTGAAATTCAGTGACTTATAGCAACGAGAGGCAAAAATAATTGTTAGCGACATGAAGTGGGTGACTCCCAGTGAAAGTTTTCTCGGCTTTGAGGCAGCTACCAGCGGAAGGATACTGCTGATTGAAATTTATTGGGGTGGTAAATATCTTATAGGGTTACCTAGACAACTGGAGCCTGGAACGTCCACTAGCAACCAACCATCAGCTACAAAGCGATGAGTGAATGGTTTTATTTGTGGCTTCTGGTTATGGAATGAACAGTCATGTTCTGCAAAGACTCCTTTAGGCGTGTGCTCATAGATTAGCTCATGGATTAGCACCCAGCAGGTGAAATAACATGAGTGATGGATGAACATATTCTTGCTTTTAAATTGGTCTTCAAACCGTATTTGGTGTGAAAAAGAGTTTTAAGACCAAATGATAAAATGATTAAAACAATTGTTCTGTGTGTTTTGCAAGATCACTGCATGTGACATCTGTAATGAAACAGCTACTTTCATGTTCCCGTATGTGCTCCTCTGCAGAAACCTGGGGTATTTTGCAAAGCAGCGGAGTCCATCTGCGGTCATACTGAGCCTGTGGGAGGCTCGCCACCAGGACACTTCTGACCTTGACTCTCTAGCCAGCGCCCTGGAGGAGATTGGCAAGATCCACTCCAGAAGCTCCCCCAAGGACCAGGATGAGTCCGAGTCTGACTCCAATCACACAGAAGTAAGCAGTCTGTACGGAACAGGCAGACTGAGCAGTCAGAAGACAGAGGACTGTGCTCCTGAATATACAGGCTGAGAGAGGAGAGTAAAAACTGACAGACTGACGTATATATCTGTGTACCCACACAGTCAGTGATGGACAACACACTGCGGTGGTGTGCTAGAAGGTCACGAGGTGGTCAGTGAATAGAAGGTGCCAGTGTTAAACATGCCGACCAATCACAACAGGTCGAGGTGAGCCGGCACCTGCTGTGGATCTGCCCCTCTCTTTTAAGAACCTGTCTGAGGCTGGACTGTAAATCTTTCTCTGCCTTTCCACACAATCTTTTCTGTTTGTTTTTTAACTTATTTTATTTTAGGTTGATGTACATTTATTCCTCTTTGTGTCTGCTATTGTCCGAACCTGTGTCAGAGGAGAAGGGAGCTCCTTTCCCCAGCAGTCCACACACTTGCATATGGCTTCTTATATGCAAATAAGATGATACAACTGTGGCGTAATGTTAGAGTCACCTGTATTTGATCTGACACTCCCCTCCCTGTCTCAGCAAATGAGGGAGGACTTAAAAGCTATGTCCAGTATTATATTTTTAATGGGAAGCTGCTGATTGCTTAAATGTTGTGATAGTGAACTTTCAAAGCAGGTATCTCCAAAATCACCCATTTTCATCTGTTAAGAAAAAAAAAATCCAAAAACCTAACGGACGTTTAGCACTTACATTATCATTTATGCAAAAAATAGTCAGAAATATATCATCCCCAGTCTAACTTTGAAGGATATCATGATTGGAAAAAAAGCAACAAAAAAAAGCCGTTGGTTGTGGCGTAATGCTGCAGAGTGACATTTCTAACCGTGGCATTACAGTTCATTACAGTTTCCTCCAGTGGTAGATAGAGAGGGAGGAAGCTGTAAAACATCATTTCCTGGCACCGCAGGGAGCGTATTGCTGCGTCTTATCACCCAATTCCCACCATTAACACCCGTCACACAGACCTCATATCAGGCCCTGACACACCCGACTGCCCCCACCACTACCACCCATTCCCTCTTTGCCCTTAACACACACATATACAAGTGACACACTGACATTTCATGGCTGCAGAGGTCACATGCACATGGATCTGGGCGTTTACATATTATACAACAAACAATAAAGGAATACAGACAGTATGAGTGTCAGACATAAACAACATGCTCTCACCTACATATTCAAAACCCACATCATACTGAGGGAACGAGGGAAAATGTTGTGGTTATGTGATGTTGATGAGACTCCAGGACAAAACAGATTGAAAAATTAACTGTCATCTTTATATGTGAACACACAGTAAGGTTGAAGCTGTCAGGGCTGGAGCCAGTGTTTGGAGGAGGCATTTTGTGATTATTTAATACTCCTAATGCAAGTTTCAGTTAAGCACTTTTTACATCAAATATATTCAGAAACAACACCCAGTGTTCCTGCAGCAGAGAGGTTGGTATGCCTGAAATCACAGTGGGTCTCATAACAGCCTTCACCTTGCCAGAGAGGTGCATGCTGGGTGAAAAAGGCCAAATTATGCAAAATTATATTTTCTCACGTACTCCTGGAGGTCTCTAGCCATGAACTTTCAGGTTAGATTCCCCCCCCCCCAAGGTTTTGATATGTGCCACTGAGATTTCTGCCTGCAACCCAGGTGAATGGAATGTCCTTTGTGGTGCTCCTTGAAATGAAAAATTCCACTGAGAGCCTCGCTAATTCATACTCAAATAGAGGAGCACTAGCTAGTGACAAGAGTGGAGCTGTAGTGGAAGGTCAAAATGGCTGAATGATGGCAGGAGGGAAAAGATACCCAGACCTGAGGAGGGGGAAGCTGTTTATGTAAACTTTCAGACGTAAATCTGCCCAAAAAACGTTTTTTCCTGACATGAAAACATAATACTGTGAGCTAACACAGAGAGCAGGTGAATGGAACAATAGGTGGCTATATTGAATTTAAATCTTTTTGTCAGTTGAAAACATTTTGATGTCAACATTAGCCTGTGACCGGGCTGTTACAGGTCTCGAGCTAACTGAATGGAAAGCTAATTTTAACAGAATTTTGCTAAAAATTAGCAAAAGAAAATATATTTTCCACTACCATTACTCATGGAGAAAAACTTGTGTTCCCTTATAGATTTTAGACTCCATAAAAAAGTTAAAATGTTGTCTGATATAAAAGATAATACTATAAACTAACACAGAAAGCAGCAGTAGTAGGTAGATACAATTAGGGTGCAAGTTGTGAAAAAAATCAGAGGGGCAGATATTTTCTATTTTCTTTTTTCCCCACAAAAATAATTCATGCACCAGAATGGTCCTACTCTGAAGCCTGTTAGAGTATTTATTACTGCTGTCAATGTAACATGAGCTTCAACTAAACGAGTTCAGAACTTAAACATACAACCACAGTGTTTACAGGAATATTGTAACATATTTTTTAAATTAAATTGATATGTGCAACATTCTCAGTCTCATGTTTTCCTCTTCAGACACAGGTGATCCAATCAAACAGAACAGTACAATAGGTTTACAATGCTACAATTTAATCCTCGTTAGGGGTATTTGGCCAGCTGCACCATTTAACTTCAATATTTAATATGAAATAATCAGAAATAAGTTCAACAGCATAAAATGCTGTCAATGTGTGTCAAAAAATTACTAAATATCCCATTACAGTAGATTCCTACAATATATATATATATATATATATATATATATATATATATATATATATATATATATACT
>VUQI01062544.1:7463-21482 GCA_015106735.1 Paratilapia polleni | reverse complement strand
TGGTTTTTTTTGTGGGGGGGGGGGTGTGGGGGGGGGGGGGGGGGGGGGGGGGGGGGGGGGGGGGGGGGGGGGGGGGGGGGGGGGGGGGGGGGGGGGGGGTGCAAGGCAACACTTTTTAGTTTCTTGTCCCTTTGGCCATGTTCAAAACAGCTCCTCAGTCTTAGTACATGACCTGCTTCAAGGTCAAAATTAAAGCACAACATCAATCATTTCTGCTGTGAATTAACTGAAAGGTGGAAGCACAACTTGTAAGAAATCGGTTATAGAGGATGCAGGAGAAAAATTTAGAAAACGTGTAGTGACAGATTTGCATTTTTTAGCAAAGCAGCTGCCATAACAAAGTGCCCTTTTGTGTAAAGAGATTAATTGTTAGGGAAACGTTTATACTGCCCATTGACTACTGCTGTATGAAAGCCAAACTGGGAAAAGAACACTCAGCCTGGATTTGGAAGAAAGTGGCAGAAAATACTTTGGATTGAGGGAAGAGTTTTTGAAATGCTCATCTGGGCACTTACCTTTTGCTGCATCCCTGCTCACTTGTTACCAGTAAATAAAATCAACAGTAGGTTTTCAAAGATATAAGCTATCTACTATGCTACTGTTACAAATAAATCTGCAGCTGTTTCTGCTGATTCATTAATTCATGATTTGGTCTATAAAATATCTGTCAAAACCTGAAAAAGTCTGTCTTGCCACAGCCTTATATTGCTCCAACAGTCTAAGACACAAACAAATATAAACCAGAGAAAAGCAGCAAATCTGAAGCATGTCTCCCTTCATTTGACTCAGTGAATAAAAATAAAAAATTCAGACAGTGTACTAAAAGCACTTGTGAAAAAGGAGGGAAAAAGTGGCCAAATATAGCCACCATTCAGTGTTACACACATAAAAAACAAACAACAAAACAAAAACAAAAACGCACACACACACATGTACACATTCTCTCTGTCACATATACGGGAGCCTACAGGGACTCAAAAATGCCCCGGGTCATCCATCATACACAGCACGCTGCACACTGATGAAAAGATGTCAAGAAACAAAACTAGGTTAAAAACTGAACCTTACCATCCACAATATGATGTTTGAAAGAAGAAGAAGAAAAAAAACAACCTAAAACACCAAGTTCTACATCAGAAAAGGGGAAGCAGCTCGGCCGTGAGAAACTAACTGGTGCAAAGGCTGAAGTCTTTGATCAAATCACTGTGCTCTGGCTCCGTCTCACTGGCTGGCTAATGTATGGACATAAGGTAAGACTGGAGCCAACCCTATTGGGCAATCCAGGGAGGAGTGGCAGCAAGAGGTTACATCCAACTCACCCTGAAACCTGACGTGTCTATTAGCTCTCGTGAGGTAAGTAGCCGGGCCTGAACAATTTGCTTCCGAACACAGACTGTATAATGTCTCATGGTACAACCTTGACACTGACATGAAAGTTCAGATAATGATGAGTCGAGTGCTGTGATGTTAGGTTACATGTTAGTAATTAATCTTTTCAGTCATTTCATTTCATCTAAAAATGCCAAACATTCTCTGGTTCCAGCATTGTGAATGAGTGGACTTAGAGATTTTCTGTTTTATATTAATTTAAATTAAACATTGTTTGGTTTTAGACTTAATTTTCCTCTCCACAGAGGAAAGAATTAATGGATTAACTGAAAATGAGAACTATGTTTTGTCCAGCCCCATTCATGTCTAAGTTTCTTGCAAAAAAAAAAAAAAAAAGCGGCAGTGCTCATAAGCAATGAGCTTCGCAAGAGGGGCTCAGGGGTGAAGCTTGAAAAAGAAAGGTTTTGGTGTGGATGATTTAGGCACTTTGGAAAATTCAAAACATTTCCCATAGTTAAGAGAGTGACTGCAGATTGAATGCTAAAACCTGCCCTGACTCCACAGCAAAAAGTCAAGGATGACACACAGTGGGTTCAAAGCTGACTTACACAGTATTAATGATAAACACCATACCTTGTGCTAATCATGGCTAGAGTACCCTGTTACAATACGCTCAGGTAAAAATTGGCTAATCAGCCCCTGGTTACCACTCATTTCTTCCACCCCTTAAGATGTCAGTTTAAAATGTGCTTTAGCTCTATGTAAAATTAGTCGGACACTTGATTTAAGGCATTTTTTAAAAATATATAGTTATTTTAGCTCCTATTCATAGTTAGATGAATAGGAGCTTATTGTGCAGGCTGTCATTTTTAATTTGAGGTTATTCACAGCCAAATTAGAGGAATTACAGCACTCCAAAAGTAATTAGAGAGTTGACTGAAAAGCTGTTTCATGAGCAGGTGAGGGCTATTTCTTCATTATTTCTTCATAAATTAAGCAGCTAAAAGGTCAGGGGTTCATTCTAAGTGTAGCATTTGCATTTCTGTGAGCTCACGAAATGCAGGCAAGGAGATCTCAAAGTGAAACAGTCCATCCTCAGGATGCAAAAACAAAAACAAATCCATCTGAGTGATAGCAGGAGCTTTGAGAGTGGCAAAATCAGAAGTATTAAGAAAAAAAAGACTTCACTGTAAGCTCTGCAGCATCAGAAGCCCTCAGTGTTCACTGTTGTGGTGAATGATCGTAGGATCCTTTCCATGAAAAAGAAAAACTTCTTCACAACATCAAGTCACCACAAAGAGCAAACCATTCATAAGCCTCAAGAACAGAAAGAGCAGATTAAACTTTTCAAAAAAAAAAGACAAGAAAAGAATAAAAAAGAAAGAAAGGGAAAAAAAGAAAAAAGAAAAAACATGTAAAATGCCTGACCATTTCTGGCACAAAATTCTTTGTTGTTTCAGTACCTTTCAGTGTTTATTAAAAGGGGCAGAAGACAGAAGCAACAATGTATATGACATCTATATGGATATACTAGTTGCTCAGATTGAGCCAAATGTATCAATGTTGATTGGAGAGTGAGATGGACAATGACCCCAAACATACTGGGAAAACAACCTAGGAGTTTTTGAAGGTTAAGAATGGCCGGGTCAATAACCTGATTTCAACCTGAGCATGCATTTCACAATAAACTGCAACCAGAGGCAGGTGCAGTAAAGGCCTGGCAAAGCATGGCAAAATGAAAGACACATTCTTTGGTAATGCCCCTGGCACTAAAACTTCAGGCCGTCATTGCCCGACTTGGCGATTTTCAAAAAAGTAATAATAATAATGTTTTTCATAATTATGTTAACTTGTCCAGTTACATTTGACCTTCTGAAAATAGGAGACTGTGTCTAAAGGGTTGAAAACTCGAAATATTTCAGCCCCTTAAACTAAAGCAGAATGTCTGCACTTTAACCGTATCTCAGTTGTTTAAGTCAAATCTATTGTGGTGGTGAAGAGAGCCAAAATGATGAAATTTGTGTCCCTGTTGAAATATTAACTGTACTGTATATTCCTGAATAGATTTTCAATTAAATCAACACAAACAAGTTAACACACATTAAGACTAGAGCTTCCCAGGAGAACTGGTTTCTGTGCCCAGTTGGTTATCGGCCTTATTTACGTGTAATCTACATAATCCTCGGGTCACACCTGATGAATACCAAAGCACAAGGTTAAGAAACTTATTTCACAGCTATGTGCAGAAATCTGGTCCACTGTGCCTCTAACAACATCATGGCCTGCTTCTTCCATAAGGCAGTACATATCGCAATAAACTTCTTACAAAACTAAAAGTCTAATTAGATTTTTATAAGGATACTTTTTCAAGTATAATTGAGGTTTTTTTTCTTTGGATATTCTTGTGTGAGTACATTGTAATGGGGTAATTAAGAAACTATGAATAAAGTAGCTTTCTTCTGATTGTTTTAAATAAAAATAAAAATATGAGTAAATTGATAAACAGCTTAATGGAGGTAGGAAATTAAAACATACATTTTGTCAGCCATGGAAACCACAAAGCCCTGGCAATCGGCAGTGTCAGTCCACCTCCCTGGTCCAGAATAAAACATCTCAGCATCAATTAGATTCAAATATCTCAGCATCCCTAACATTAATAAACCCTAACTTTTCCTTTCTTGCAAACATCTGAGAAACGCACAGATTTTTACATTTGTAACTAAGTACATGCATTATTTTTGTTATGTTGTGTTTTGGTTTGTGTGAATTTGCAAATGATAGCATTCTAACACATAAAAAACAAAGATAGCTAACATGATTAGCAGTACAACAAAAATAATCTGCATTTCGTGTAAATATCAAAGCGCAGAAGAGTAGGAGACTGACTTAAAATGTGCAATATAAAGTTCACCTTTAGTGATGGTTTAGGACAAACTACTTCTCCTCAAACAAAACCCGACACCCATTTAAGGCCTCTCCTTGCCTTGTCTTATAACTCCTCTGTTTTCCATGTCTTCAAAGTTAAATGAGTTCAAAAAGGTGACAGATAAGTCAAGTCAGAGCAAGTCAGTAATAACGTAGAGGGTTCAAAAGTCATGGCTCAAGGTATTCTTTTGTTCTTTTTACATGGCTGGCTGAAACGAAGGTCACTTCTCAAAGTCTCACATTACAAGAAAAAGACAAAAAAAAAAAACAGTAGTTAATGTAAAGTTAACTCTCCTTATCTAAATGCTGCATTAAAACTATGCTGTCTGTGAAGGAAAAAAAAGGGAGGATGCCTCAGATAGTTATACATTAAACACAATGCATATGTTTTTTTTGTTGGGGCCCCATTTTCTAGGGACAAAATGGCCCACTGAGTCAAAGAACTCCAAGTCACTCAACTGACAGGTAGTTTGTCATAATTAAATTTTTGCCGAGCCATCTTTGGAACAAACAAACTAAGGTGGAGACACGCAAGAAGAACTCATGAATTACTTTCCTTTATTTCACCAGACAGATGCAACACCAGCCTCCTGTACTCACACAATCATACAAACTGTTCCTGATTTGCACACTGCTTCTACACTGTAGCACTGTGAGACACGAAGTACAACACAGTGGATTTAAGACAAAACAGCATCCATTATTGCTAGCCATGTTTACAATGCATCCTATTTTTTGCAAATCAGCTGTGTGTCTACTATCAATAAAGTCAATATGCAGCAGTATGATTGGGACTCCACAAGCTCTGTTTTGTCATAACAGTAAGCCCATTCCTCACACTGTGCACAGAAACACGTCCAAACACGACTAAGAAATTGTGATGGTACTCAAAGCAGCAGTAACTATGCTTGGGCCTTTGTTCAGCGTCCAATAAATAGAGCCAGCAAACTATGCGTCACTCACAGACTGCAGAAAAAATAAGAATTCTTACAATAAGGCAATGGCATTGGGAATGAGAAGATATGGGATTTATGAAGCACGCAAATCATGATTTATTATTTTTGTATTGTGGCATTTAAATGATATCGTCTGCTGTTGTTGACTAGTTTGAGTGGAAAGAGAGCACTGCAAAAACACAGAAACACATTATCTATAGCAGTAAATCTGTTTAGAAAAGGCCGGGTGAACATGGAAAACCCATGCCAAGACAACAGCTAGTATAATGCTAAATATAGAAAAAAGAGAGCAGAGAAAACCTTTTCTGATGATAATCAGAGCCGTTACTACAACATAAACACACACAAGCACATATACCTGAAGTGGGGTTGACCTCTCTTATCTTTAAATGGAATGGAGACTTTGACCCAGAGACAATAACAATGTCATGCACCACAAACACACATCACATTACAAATACATACCGCACAACAAATGCTCACAAAAGCTGGTGCTATATGAGGAAGATTGTATCAGTAGGTAATTAAATAATAAGGGTGCTCTATTAAGTGTTTACATTGTTAAGGCAAAGCAGAGGAATGTAAGTACATTTATGACAGTACTGTAATCCAATATTCTGATATATCAGCCATTTTTTTTCTTTCAGACAAACAAAACATAAACAAATTTTCCTAACATTTGTTACATGTAGTTATTATTTACTCGTTTACCTTCTGCCCAACTCTGCTCGGGGAAGCTCATTGTTGTGTTTGTAGCATTCCAAAATGCTACAAAAGGGAAGCTGCAGAGCACCCTCTGGTGGACAAACTATGCAATGTCAACACTCATAACATGGTTGAAGGGTGTTTCTCCTGTCTATTCTTTACTTTTTTTATTTTCATTTATCAGCCGTTAATAAAGTCGATACCAATAGATATAATAAATAAATATAATAAGGCCTGGTCATAATAAGGCCTGCCGATAAATCAGCCTGGCTCTATTCTATACCATTAGACCTCACTTTTAATATAATACATCTGAACTATGATAAAATATGGCATTTTCTTATGAATTCAACTACCTAACTGTTTAGAAATTTATTAAAGTACAGCTAAAATGAGTCAATTAATGAATTAGTCAGAAGCGGGCTCATGTGATGCATTTCTCACTTTTCAAACATTTTTGAAGCAATAGAAAAAAAATAATCATCAGATAAATCCGTAATGAGAATAATAACTAACTGGATTAGTTGAATAAACACAAATACAACAGTAAGGAATCCAACAATAAAATCCTGCTTTGAGATCAAGTTGTTTTACATTGCATTAGTAATAATAATCTAATGATTTAACAGTTACAGAGCATATGTCCCTGCGTTTAAGGAAGTGGTAATGTGTCAGTGTTGTGTTTACAGATGGTTCTGTAGTGATAAAATGATCAAATAAGGTAGGAATCATTCATAATATTTATCCAAACTGTGCTATTTACAATACATTTTTCTCGAGTGATAAGTTAAGGACCTGGAAAACAAAACATAAAATACAACAGAGGCAAAACCCAACATACAACCAGGTCAACAAATCACCTTCCTGACTTTCACTTCCTTATTTTGTGTACTACACAACACTGTTATTGGCTGGTCTAGTCATTTTTATGTAATATGTCTAAAAACAGCAGAAGTTGATTTAAAAAAAAAAAAGGTGTTTTCCAGTCGGGGTAGATGCAATAGAAATATTTCCTGAAGGAAGAAACAGTACAAAGAAAGGTCTAAGAAAAATGTTAAGCACAGAAACATGACAGCCATGTTCAATTTAAAAGGGATGGGAAGAAACTGAATCATGCCAGCTCAGCAGAGGAATATGCATTAAGAAGCTGTTAAAATTAGGAGTGTACATGACCAAGGGGTTATCACAGACTGAACTAAAGGCAAGAAAGAAAGATAGGACTGATTTAAAATTGCCAGTGGCAGGGCAGACTTTAATGTGGGGCTGGAGATGATACCAGAGCCTTGGTGCAGCAGCAGTAGATAAAGCCGGGAATTGAGAGGCGTTGTCAATGAAGTGACCTGGCGGCAGAGTAAGGAGTGAGCAGACCAGTTAAGTATTTTGTCCATTCAGGGCTTTAAAAACAAGTAGCTGCATGTTAAAATCAGTTCTGTAGTGTGTTGTACAGACACATAAAAGGGTAGGGCTCAGAGATCCCAAATAAGGACTACCTGAAAATACTTCACATTACTTGACTCTAGCTACTGGCTGTACTTTGCTGAGAACAAAGTTGTGTAGGCAGCTACATATAGCACAAACATAAGCACAGTACTCGTCTGGCTTATGTACATTTAACAGTTTATGGTCACATGCATTTCCTTTCCAGAGGAAGAGTGGTTTGGTGTTCTTGTTTGTGTCTCTGTGGGATTGATTATTTCTTTGACTGTTTATTTTATTGTTGTTATAAATAGTTTAAAAGATTAATGAAGATATTAATAAAAAAGATAATAATAATAACTTCACCATACACTGCATATAACAGACTCAGCATATTTGTCCTTGGCTGCTCTTACTCATCTTTGTACAATGAGTGATGCACTTAAATAATTATATTTAAACATAAGAAAACACATTTACTGGCTTCAACAAAAATTTTGCTGTATTTATTTTAATCAGTCTGCTTACTTCTGACAAGACATAGCACCTTCTACTTCAAATAATCATGTTAGGCACTCTGCTCAGCTCTATTTATTACCCTCGTACTAAAAAAGCAATTGGCTCAAGAGCTTTTATGCTTAAAGCCTGATTAGATTGGAGCAATTTACCTGTTCATATTAGATCTATTTCATCAGTCAGTACTTCTAAGCATGCCTTGTCTTTTTACTTTGACACCGACTGCTTCTGCTATCACTGAAGTTTCCACTCTGTATACCTGCTGTTTTTACTTCATGGCTATATCTGTTGAATATCAGTATGTGGCGATCCATCAGTCTTTAGGCCTCGTCTACTACTGGCCACTTTGTGTTGCAGTTTTCTTAATTTTCTATTTGTATTTGTTGCTTGCTTACTGTCCGTCTGTATGTTGCTATAGAGATAATTATATTTTTGTCTTTATTTACTCTGTCACTCATGTGTTGTCATATAATAATGTTGATATATGTTGGGACCCCCTTGTGATGGTACATTTCAAGCAGTTTATTGTAATGAATAAATTTGGTTACTGCTACTTACCTGTATAAAAGGTGCTTCCTGAGCACATCTGTACTAAACGTAAATAAAAAACGTCTCCTAAAACTCTTCAAAGAATGTGCAGAAGTTACTCTCTATGATGGTATAACATTATCCATCCATCCATTTTCTTAGCAGCCTATCCAGATTATTGATAAGCAGGTGGGGTACACCCTGGACAATTTGCCAGTCCATCACAGGGCTAACACAGACAGCCACACTCTGTCACATTGACATTCAATGCCAATTTTGAATCACCAATTAATCTAACACACGTCTTTATACTGTGAGAGGAAGGCAAAGTACCCAGAGGAAACCTACACAGGAAGGAAGAACATGCAAACTCCACATAGGAAGGCAGCAGCAGGATTTGGGCTTATCCCGGTAATTTCAGAGTTAACTTTGGGTTATCAGAATTAGGAAGGCAGTTCATGTTTTACCAGGTTACTTTGCCACGGTAACTAATGATGCAGACTAAACCTGCTCTGGAGCAGGATATGTTCAAGATTAAATTTAGCCGGTATGAAATCAACACCTACTGAGAGGGCAGCACAATTAATTGAATTTTAATCTCGATCATGATTTTGGTTTCCCACAATTAATTGAACATGATCGAGCAATAATGAAAATGCGTCCTTTGCCAATAGAATGCAAAGAAAAAGCAAATCAAGAGCTCCCTAAATCACAGCCTGACCACATGCCTGCATGTGCCAATCCCAGCTGTTCTCTCCACCGCGCAGCTTGAAGTATCCTGGACTAGTCTGGATGGGTAACACTACATTAAAAGACAGACAAAAATCAAATGTCTGGCACAGCAGAAGGTGAAGAGCTTGTCCCTCAAAGCAGATCATAATCCGTTGTTTGGAAATACTTTGGATTTGACCCTGAACCACCCTTTTAGTTATGGTGCTCCAGCCACCACCCGCGACCCTGAATAGGATAAGTGGAAGAAACTGGATGGATGGATGAATTTAGAGCAAGTGATGTTAACCAAGAACAAATCACATGCAAAGAGTTCTGTAGAGTGGTATCTGCAAAGCAACACAACTAACTTATTCAACTGCCTGAAAACACATCACAATTATAATTAATGTATGAAGGCCAAAAAAAACAGTGCAATGGTTACTAAACAGAATCGTCCAACATCAACTTGGATGTCCAGAAAAACGAGGTTGTGCAGCACATCAGCGTATCCATCCAGCTCATTAAGATGCACTGAAATCACCAACGCAATTGCATTCCATTTGGCCAAAATTACAGTCCTTAAATTTATTTGACCACCTGTCAAAAAAATGAGAAAGACCATCCAGCATCACAAAGTGCTTTACTGCAGACTCTTTCCTTTTCACCATTTTGAACAGCAGTGAGGAATTTCAAACTGAGTTCACGTTTTTATACCCAAATTTGAGCCAACACACTGGACTTCTCTGAAGTCAGAAATTTATCAAGCATAATATTCACCACTAAAACTCATTTTTCTGTTCAGGAATGCAAGTAAATAACTGTAATTTGGCATCTTAATACCTGTTGAATACCTGTGCTGTATGCAAAAAGTTGCAGGGGAAATGTAAAGGGATCTCACAGCTGTCGAGTACTTTGCTGTGAGTTTTTTTCACATCCATCAAGCAGGTACAATGAATGGAGTGAAAGACTATATTTTGTTTCTAGGAAATGCACTTAGATGAGGTGAATCAACACCTTATTTGCCTGCAAAGATGTCTTAATTAACAGGAATGTAGCACAATGTAAAAGTAAAAGCAGCCTACTGAGTTGATAAATACCTACTTAGCCTAATTGCTGATGTTTGGTTAAGTGAAGCCAGATAACGGAAAGATATCCTGGGTATGTTAAACTTGCGTTGTAGTACAGGGCCTTGGGGAGAACTGGGGACCTTCTCATTGTACATCCAATAGTGACAAAGAAAACAATATTTAAAACAACAGTGGGGCAACTCAGACACCGCCAACCAGGTATTTACATGTTAAAAATTGCAATGTATTTTTTTAATGGTATGTGTATAACTTCAACATGAATGGTATGTTTTGTTTTTTTGTTGTTGTTTTTTTTTTTTACCAAGTTCTATACTTAATACTGTTGTCTTTGTTTTTCATGTTTGATTAATGTCTTTCTTTTATCTGTTGCCTCATTTCATCATTTTCACAAACATTAACTTTATGTAATTTTAGTGAGTTTTCATTTCAAACAATGAGAAGAAGGAGCAGAAAGAGGTGCTGCTTTTGAATTCATAAAGTGATTTATGAACTTGAAACTGTGGTCTTCAATTTGGAACCAGGAGAACTGTTAATATCTTATTATTAATCAGTTACACACACACACCATCAGCAGCAGTACGCTGTTTTATTAGGTTTGTCAAACCCACTGTACGTGCCCCATGCCAAACTTCATAGACAAAGTTTGTAAAAATGTAAATTTACTAAATGTAAACTTTGTTATATTTTGTAAAAAGTAAAAGGTTTGTACATTAAAAAGAGATTAATTCATTAATTAATCTCCTTGTTCCCAAGCCTTCCCACAACTCACTGGGGGGAAAAAAAACACACACACATAGGCTTGATGTTGCTGAATTACCACTAACGACTTTTCCCTATAAATGTAAGTTGAGTTTAAATATGAGGGAATACTTTAATATTTAGGGAAATATACTATTTATTTACTTTCTCTCACACATATGATTAAAATCATTCTTGTGCAGGTTATGTACCCAGTCCTGTGCTAATAAATAATTCCTGCATGTAAATTGTGCTAAATTCACAAATTCTTATTTCTATATTTCTGCTTAAGCAATTAGTGCACTAGAATTCACATTAAAAGTACCTTTGTCAAGATTTGTTGATGCAGGCAAAGATGCAGGACATAAGCAGGGTTGCCAGAATGAGTAATTTTCCCACTTTGAGCTGCCTTTGATTGTCTCATTATTTTTGCACCAAATCTGCTCAGGCTGTGTACAAAACACACCTGATGTTTCTCATGACTGGAACTTCTGAGATGTTTCACCCCCAGAACAAATGCCACACAACAAAAGGAAAGAGGTACTTTGATACCCCCTAGTGGTGGTAGCATATACTATTGATAGTATCCACTCCATCCTTTTTAACCATTCCACTGTCTCCTCCTCTCTTCAGAGTTGGGTTAAACAGAGATCTTTCATGCATAACTTAATGGCACCGTCAGTGTATTCTACTATAAATCTGTGTGATCAAAGCAACTGCCTATTAATTACACAGAACTGAGACACTACAGCTAACCTGGTGGTGTTATTGAGTTATATTGCTACTTGCATGCATATCCTTTGCTCAGTTTTCTTTTGTTTGTCTTCTTGTTCGTGTCTTTTAATGTGCATACCTCCTCTTCTGCTCTAGTTATTCAGGCATTCCAGACATCCAGACATGTTCGAACCAATGCTTCACAAAAATAACATTGAAATATCTGGGAGCCTTCTGTGAAAACTGCCCCAAGCAAGCTATGGGAAAATTCCAGCTACAGATATTCAAAGCTATAAACAAATATGCTGCAGATCTCCTATAAGCACATGAAACCATTCTGCGACACATGATTGATATCCAATGCCAAAAAGGCAGTTATGGAATCATTGTATCTTTGATGTAGTGAGGGTAAAGATGAAGGCACTGGGTTTGATGAGGTGGACATGCAAATTGCATGCTGGACAATTTTTTATCCACCCTCAAACAAACAGCTAACATTAGCCACTATGAATCATGGCCATGATGTTTCCATGAACTTAACCAAGTGTTTTTCTTAGACTCGTAGACTGTACATCGAAGATAAACAAAGTCACCGTGACGCCGTCCTTTTGAAAGACTCCATTTTGGAGTAAGAAGTGACCATATTTGGATGAGAGGGTGGCGTGCTAAATTATCACCTAACGATACCTAGATTAGTAGCAAGGTGAAACACATAGGGTGTATGGGTGCACTGCCCAGATACAGATACCTGTTAATGAGTAATAACTTAATAATAATATTAATAATAATTATTATAATAATAATAGAATTTCACTCAGTGAATAAAGCCTTAGCAAAGACATCTTGGATGGTCATATAGTTTGTCAGATAACTGCATTAAAAAGGCACCAACACCACAAAGGGATTGACCGGTTTTTGGAGCCAGCCTTGTGGTTACTTGATGATGGGCTTTTTTTGGGCACTTTAGTATTGACTCAATTTTTTTAACCCCATAGGTTACCATTTAGTTAACCCCTAAAACCACAATACTTTGACTTTGACGAGACAGCAAAGCAAGCAAACGGTGTATGCTTTAACAGTTAACCATTTCCATATCCAGCTGACACAGGAATTGTGTTTCTGTTCTGTTCATGTCCCTCATTATAGATTTGATTTTGTCTGCACCAACACTTAGATCACCCCACCTTTGTTAACGTGCTCATATGGAGTTTTTTTATATGCTAGAAGAAATATCTAACAGGCTCAAAACAATTTCAGACAGCTAGGGTTTCATATGTAACAAATGCAGGGAACCAATGTGACAACTTGCAGGGATGGGCTAACTTTACAGAACTGGTAACGGGGAACAAAGTTTATCTCATATAAGCAAAACATTCTTAGCTATTTGGTAAAGCAGCCAAAGTAAAGGCTTGTGTTAACAACTGTAACCAACTTTACCACTGGGTGCTGTAGTTTCTCTTCTGCCTGATTGTTTCAGAGCTTTGCATGGTTCGGTTTCTTCACTTGCACGCATGCTTTGTACTTGACCTAAACTCTTCCACGGTATGAGATTTGATGTCAGGAAGTGCAACTGGGGAGTACTTCCTGGCATCGAGTCAGAAGAAGACCGCAAGTGACATGGACTATCTCCTGTCGCGTGCTACATGCGAGTAAGGGCAGCTGCGGACCTGATTCTCCAAACGTTTTCCAAAGTTCATGAGTGAAAATGGCTATATTTGACATTTCAGGAGTCACTGGCATTAAACTCATCAATGAAACTGCAGTTGTTTATTTGATGTTTATCTGTGTTTATGCTTTGTGTAAAACTGAATGTTGGCTAAATTGTCCTTATCAGACATTTTATACTTTTAAATGTCAATGTTAGTAAAGAAATTCTCTAAAATACAACTACTATCACTGTATATTTTGGATCAACCACCAAACAAGACAAGAACAGACTACAACGGACAGTCAGGTCTGCAGAAAAAAATCATTGGTACCGACTTGCCCTCGATTCAGGTTTTATACAAATTCAGACTCAGGAAACGGGCAGGCAGCATCACTGCAGACCCATCTCCCCCTGGACACAACCTGTTCCAACTCCTCCCCTCTGGTAGGCGCTACAGAGCACTGTACGCCAAAACAACCAGACATCTGTGCAGTTTCTTCCCACAGGCCATCACTATGATGAACACTTAAAACACTGAAAACACCCATCATACCTGCTACTGAACCAAAGCATGCTGTATATACTGTTTTTGTTGTACATACCTATATACTGTATATATAGTAACCAGTTATCCATCCCTTATTTATTCCATAATTTATTCCAACATCTTTGCACTCTGCACCATTGTATATAAATATGCTATACATGTTGTCTGTATTGTCTGTTTGTGTATTCTGTTAAGTAC
>VUQI01062543.1:28954-47879 GCA_015106735.1 Paratilapia polleni | reverse complement strand
GATTTTTGTTTGTAAAAAAAAAAAAAAAAAAAGGTTGGGGCAGCTTGTAGACAGCAATGCTTTCCTCATATATAATCTACAGTACTGTCCTGAGTCTTGAGTTCTTTAAATCTGGCAAGAAAAATGGGAAATAGGTGCAGTGATTTATTGAAACATGTGCAAACATACATGGAAATAAAGTATGTAAGGCAAAAGTTTGTACAATTCTAACAAGCTTGAAAGTCAATATTTGATATGACCGCCTTTATTCTTCAACACGGCCTGAACTCTCTCAGGGAAGCTTTCCTGTAATTTCTTTACAAGAAATTATCCCCAACACCACTGGCTGAAATGCAGCCCCAAACCATGACAGAGCCTCTGTTGTACCTCTCTCCTGACCTCCTCTGTACATATTGACGATGATTTGAACCAAAAATTTCAAATTTGGATTCTTCACTCCATAAGACCTGCTGCCACTGATTTTCATTTCTTGTGTAATTTGGCATACCTCAGCCTTTTCTCCCTGTTTCCTGTCCATAAGAATGGCTTCTTGACAGCCACCCTTCCACTGAGACCATTTCGGAAGAGGCTTCGCCAAACAGATCACCTGAAGTGCCAGATGCATCTCTCAGGTCCTGTGTCAGGTCTTTGCTGAATTTTTTCATATGTCGTAAGGACATGACTTTCAGATACTGTTCGTCTGCTGTAGATAGTTTTTTAGGCCTGCCACTTCTTTTGTCCTCCTCAAATTTTTTAGGACACACCGATACAGACATATGCCAATTTTTCTGCTAATAGCTCGTTGGGAATCACCTTGTTGTTGCAAAAATACTATTTTATGCCTGTCAAACTGTGTTATCTTTATATTATATCTGTATTTTTCACAGATTCAACTAAATAAATGTGAATGAATTATGTTTTCTTAGTGACAAGCTGCTAGTGGCAAAGTGCCTAAAGATATAATTTAAAACTGGTTCTTTGCTAATTTGTCTGTTTGTGTAGACACAACACTGGTTCATCTCTTGAGTTACGTGCCTTTTTATGCTCGAATGATTAACAGGTCAGTGTTAAGTGGCTTAAATAAAAAAACATTTCTCTGAAAATGGCCTGGTACAAGGACTGGACTGAAAATGCAGCCAATGTCCAAAGAAAAACTTTGAAAGAAAAAAAAAAAAAAGTCTGGCTCCTTGGAAGCAAAATATAAAGAACCGATGGGTGGCTCAAGACTTCTGCACAATACTGTATATTCCAGTGAATCAAGAATGATGGGGCAGTGAGCTAAATGTATATAATGAACAGAACAAAAGGATTTTAATTTTCCTTTTTCAAAGTATTTTTCTTGGGAGGTCTGTGATAAAAGTCTTGTAAAGGCATCTATATATCCTTACAAAAATATTTTTATAAGAAAAAAATATCTATATGATATTTTTCTTAAAGATGTGTAAAATTTATTAATAATTTATTACTACTGTAACTGTCGATAGGTCATGGACACTTTTACACTTTTTATTTGAGTTTTTGATTTCCTGCCAGACTTTTTCCAGAATGAGGCAGTTGCCCACCTTTTCTTGCTTAACACGTTATGAGTAGTATCAATCCTCGCTCCAAACTCTCAGCATGAAGAGAAACAACTGTGTTTCCCCAAAATGTCAAACTATTACTTGAGATTGTCCTGTCTGTCTGTGAGCAGTGCAATTTAGTCTATTGAGAAAGCCCTCACACAGTGAAAAGTCTGTGTTCAATATAAGAAATTCTTGAAACCTGGAGACACACAGCTTAACCACCGAGCTGACATCAGGCAGGTTCAATTTCTAGTCCAGTGTCAAAGGAACTCTCTGGGAAAACTTGCCAGCTAAATGCTAAAAGACTCTAATTTAGATTCAATTTAAGTCAAAATATATTTCATCAGCCTTGAGACCAGAGGCAAGACTTTTGAAGAATCCAGTCGTGAGGTCAAATAGAATAAGTAACATTTCATTCTACCTGACAAACTCTCTAATGCTTTAGGCAACTGCTTTTCAAATAGGAATTAACTGAAAATCAGACAGTCTCTATTCCACTGGGAATCAGTAGCACTTGGGCTACAGTTTCTATAGCTCTGCCTTTTGTATAGCATCAGCAGGTTGCATAAAGTCAAATGGGCAAGCCATATAAAGACTTATCTACTGGGACTTACATGGCAAATCAAATGTGAATTCATTAAATCAATTAAATCAAACACAGAAAGTCATTTCACAGCAAGACAGGAAATCAAAGGCAGTGGACCAACTTCAGTCAACTGAAGTAGTAGATTTAAGAGAAAGGAGGGGACAATGCTTCGAGGAAGTAGGGGATCAAAGACGACTGAACCCAGTCAAACTGAAAGGACACGTATCCACCCTCTGAATCAAAAAGGTATGGAGCCAATCAGGTTGTATTAATTCTTAACTATGTTCAAGGCTACACTTTGAATGTGAGATTTGTGAGTCATCTATAATAAAGGGAATAAAGACAGACATGGTGAAAAAAAAGTCAGATGAGCAAGGAATATGTGTTTTTGCATGTGTTTGAGTTGTATCTAGAAGACAGTCTATTTTAATCCCTCACCCCTCCACGATCACCCCCCTCCCCCCACACACATATACATATATATATATTTTTTACCCAGAATCCCTTGTGACTTTATCCCTCTCCACCAAACAGAACCTCATTAACGGGAAATCCTAGCGCTGAACCTCGCCAAGGAGATGCTAATTCTGGTACCAGCCCATCGAACCATAGCTGATAGGTCGTGAGACGCTGGTTTCACGAGTGCGTGTGTGGCCTTTTAACAGCTCCGGTTTCAATCAATCACCACGCCCGACAAATGGAAACACGAACATAATAAACCAAGAGAACAAGATGAGAAGGTGTTTGTGTGTACGAGTGTGTCAGAGTGCGTGGGCGGTGAAGAGGGCGAAAGTGCAAAAAAGAAAAGAGTAAAGGAGAATAGACCAGAATAGATTTGAATAGACTGGGACAAAGAAAGAGTGACAGAAATGAAAACAGAGAGAAAAGAAGAGGGAGCGAGAGAGAAACAGAGAGGGAGAGAGAGCACGAGGGACCTATACAGCATAACAATCCTGATTCTCTCCGCTTTCATTATGCAAACGCTTACTTCAAAGCCAGCCCCTTGTAGGCAGGAATAATGCATTCTATTTCATCTACCTGGGGTGGGACACTGCACTGAACACTGAGGATGCACAGTCAGAATGCTACTCCCTGAACATGCATCTTTCTCTGCCCCTTTTCTACAACCACTTAGCATGTGCACAGGAAAAAGTTGGAAACACGGCACTGCAGGTAGAGGTGTTTAAAGCCTTGCAAACACACACTGGTATGCACGTGTCCTACATGAAAATATACATCGATACAAAACAACACAAAGACACACGTGCTCCTGTGGAGACAAAAACAAAACAGGCTTTTTTTTAAATTTAAAGTTGACAAGGTGTAAAGTGATGTAAGTGAAAGTTTGAGGGTGGATTAAATGGGCTGAAGTACATACACACAAGTTAACACATGCACATAATCAGCATTTCACCGTCCATGATGGCGACAGGTGTAAGCAACACCACAGTGTGTTTGGGTCAAAGCCACTGCAGCATGTGTATTTGAGACTGGGCTACTGAATGGTAACAGCTAAGAACCCCCTGAGGTCAGGCTAGATTAGTAACCCTACACTCCCTTGTTGACGTGGCCTTCCACACATCACATTGTTTCATTTGGATGTGCTCCTACTTCACCATTTCCACTGAGAGCTATCCAGATAATTTCACAGCTCATAGAAAAGCCTGCTCTCACAATCATGGGAACTACTGTGTGAACACTATCCCCTTTATATAAGACCCAAAATGAATTCTGAACACATTGCAGTCTGGGTTTGTCATCTGTAAATTTGGACGACTGCAAGTCAAGTCTGGCCTTACGATCATGGGAAGAATGAGCTGGCTGCCGTATCAGAACCCCAAGTGTGACACGTGCACCTGCAAACAAACCTGTTTCTGCCATTCACGACTGAATCGGAGGGTAAACAGTAGAGAAGGATTAGAAAACAATTCATTTTAAATTGCCTGTATAATATTAGATATTGTAAGACAATCTAATACAACAGACCTGCACCACAGTAATTCTGTGTTTCTAACATGTTAGCCCTTTTATTAAGACTGTGCCAGAAAAGTGATTATCCGACTCTGGTCTGGTTTTTGAGGTTTGTGGTGCCTCTGCATCATCGTAGTATTGTCACTGTGTTTAGCAGATAGCAAATCCTTGATTGGTGCCCAAAGCACTTCATGACAACAACAAATTGTCTTTTAATGCAACTGAAGAAAGTAGATACATTGGAAATATAAAACTTCATTATTAACAACTTTATTTTTTGGGCTCAAGTACTCAAAATATTTACTCAGATACACACACAAGCCTTTTCTTTAAGCACTAGTTATACAATATCTGACTGTACAATGGATACTAAAGCATATAATTGCTCTCAGCTTCATTATTATTTCAGCCACTGCCAATCACAGCCATTCACTGGAAGCCCAGATTTCAATTAGACTGGTTCTAATCCTTAGTAATTAAGCCAGCTGACCTTAACACCGGATCCCTCCTGTCAGACAGTCAGTCAGTCACCGGAGCTGTGTCTTTAGAGAGCCAGAGGGGAGGCATGGAGACATGACTGACAAGACTGTGTGTGTTTGAGTGCCTGCATGTGTGTGTGTGTGTGTGTGCGTGTGTGCATTTGTGTGGGTACATTTGGACTGACAGTCTATCGGGGACTATTAGCTGCTCCCAGGTGGCCTTTTATTCATCTACAACACAATGACTCCTCAGAGAAACAGAAAGAGGCTAATCACTACATAAAGGCGGACTGTTTTAGAATGAGGATACGTTTGTGTGTGTTTATCTGTGTGTGTGTGTGTGTGTGTGTGTGTGCTTGAGTGATTATGTTTTTGTTAAATTAAAAAAAAAAACTGGAGACGAGTGCATTCAAGGTTCCATCAGGAGTGAAATAAAAATCAAAAATAGATGCAAAAAAAACATAAGAACATACAAAGCTACACACACAAGTAAGCATGACTGCATGCACTCAGGACGGACAAGTGCACAAACACACACAAAGATAGGAAAAAATTCTGGATGGATGGAGCGGAACAGCACAGAAGATGCAAAGAGTGGTCTGATGTGAATAATTTAGAGGCTGCTGTGTAGTAGACCTAAGAGCATGTGGAGAGACAGAAAGAGTGAGAGCTAGAAAAATGGAGGAATGTTTAAAAAGATAAAGAGAGAAAAGGGAAAGAGCACGAGTAAGAGGGCATGGACTTGGAAACAAAAAACAACAACAACAACAAAAAAAAAAAATACAGACACACAAGACAGAAAGAGGAAGAAATGCAAACTATGCTATCACCCCTCAGACAGACAAGAGAGAAACAGAGAGAGAGAAAGACAGAGGGGGAGAGAAAGCTTGAGAAGGCATAACAATAGGCTGTATGTCCCTTCCCCATGAGCATGTACTGTAAAGGCAGGCGATGTGATTATCTACACTTGAGCAACTTCACTCACTAAGACACTCTTGAGCTTCAAACAACTGGTACATAATGTTCTCCTAATGGACTCCACTAACACTAACATCACTATCTGCATTAATGGACTCTTGCGAACACTAAACCGTCTGCTGCAGTGGATCCAGGCTTACACTTGAATATATATCTACATTTGAAGAATCCCCCAAGCCTCCAATTTCCCTCCATCCAGCCAGCCATCCATTAGTTACACCCACTTTATCCTGTTATTCTGGGTCACAACGAGGAACAGTCATTTTAAAATTTTTGTCATTAAATAATTATCAAAAGATTATATGTAAAAAGAATAGTTGATGCAACTATTTGTGGCCATACATAGTTTTTAAGTTACAAGAAAAGCAACAAATACAATGATTCTGTAAACGTACCCTACACGTACCAATGTTAACATGCATACACAGTTATAATCTATAATCTATATAATCTATAATTCCAAATTGACTTTAGGTGTGACTGTGAATGAATGGTTGTCTCTGTGCCTCTGTGTTGGTCCTGCAATATATTGGCAGACTGTGCAGGGTGTACCCCACCTCTCACCCACTGTAAGTGACTTTAAGTAGTATTATTGCAAAGTGGAAGCATTTAGGAACCACAGCAACTCAGATCACGTAAAGTTACAGAGCGGAGTCGATGAGTGCTGAGGCACGTAGTGCATAAAAGTCGCCAACCCTCTGCTGGCTCAATAACTGCAGAGTTCCAAACCTCCTCTGGCATTAATATCAGCACAGAAATTGTCTGCCAGGAGCTTCATGGCATGGGTTTCTGTGGCCAAGCAGCTCCTGTAGGTGTAATGTGTAGGTGGCCCAGTACTTTTGTCCATATTGTGTATATTAATAATGTAAAAAAGAATTTTTTTACTGGCAACAAAACGTTTTTAACCAGGGTCAACCCAACCACCAAAAACTCACTGAAAAGATGTTGAGAAGACTTTTCCAGAAGCCTAAACAACGCTGACATTTAATTAAAAAGTGAAAGTCCTCTTTTCAGGTTGTTGAAAGGAAATTTCGCTGAAAAGGGAAAAGAACAGTCTTCTTGCTTAGTACCTCTGTAGACTCCTCAGAGGAGTGGAAGATTCAAACTCAAACATTCAAACTCACTATATATAAAATTTATATATAGTCTGCATACCTGGAGTGGACCATGTGTGGCTGTCTGGTGACAACCATTTCACAACCAAATAAAATGTCATGGCTAGGTGTGATGTAGATGTTTACCAGACTTTCTCTTTTCCGCCAATATTAGTCATTTTTTAGATGTCTTTCTAACCTCTTGAAAAGACAACTTTTCACCTTTCACTTTTCAGTGAAATTCAGGCATAAAGGGACATTTTTAAAAATCCATGACTAGCTTTTGTTTTTTCTTAATCAAAAAAAGTATGTGCATAGTCACCCCCAAAGGTTCACCCTGAGCCTGGAAAACTCCTATTATCATATAACATACTGTGTTATAAACAATTTATTAGTGGTTTATATATAGATTATAAATGCCACATAAGGTGTGAGACAGCTAGGTGGAAAAACTGTGTGGGTTCACACTGACCTCGTAACACAGTGAGTCTGGTGGAGGCAGTAATCTCTCCTGCAGAGTTGGAGGCATGACATTCATAAATTGCCTCGTCTCTGGGGGTCCTCAGCGGCTGGATCCTCAGGACTGAGCCGGATCCATCGTCAAACTCTATAACCTGTTAGTGGAAGAATATGTTAAAGCAGCTAAAATTAATATTTCTATTATAGATCAGATGATGTGCAAGGTGAAAGATTTTGCTTCTAGTTTGGTTTTCTTTAATAAAGGAGTATCTTAGATAGGTATCTTTGAGATCTTACAATCCCCTTTTATATGACATGCAGTTGCCAAAACCCAGATAGTGCAATGTGCTACAGATACAGTAACAGGAAATTTGTTTGCATCTACAGCTGAAACTTTGGGCCCTGTTTTTGTGTTGCTGTTTGTATTAGCGTTTGTATTGTTTGTATTACCAATGGAAAACTCTTTCAGAGACAAACAAGTTTTTAAGGCCTTCTCCCAATTTTTTATTTACTGTGGAAAGCTGAATCCAAAGTATGACATCAGTGAAGCCCCAGCTTCAAACAAATTTCATAATCTGCTGAACTAACTTCTGACAGCAGTGACAAAATGTGGCAAAGGAGTTACTCTTGAATATTTCTCATGTTCTTGCTCACATGTAATGACTGGATTTTTCAGATCTGCTGGATTGCACATGATAACTGCTGTTGCATAAGTCTAATACATGCATGTAATTGATCTGGATTCTGAATTCTGGGAATGTTTCCACTGACTGAAATCCAATAAAAATAAATCCCACAACAAGTCCTGACCTACAGGACGTCAATGGGAAATCTACAGCAGGTAGCCCAAATGTTATATAGTCTGGATTAAAAATAAAATATCTCCTCAAGTGATTTAATCATGAACAGGAAGACACCAAGGTGAACTTAAACCTGGAAGGAAACTCCACTTATTAAAGTGGAAAAGCACCCTGAGCTCAGGGTGACACTGACTGAGCAGGAGCAAGGCTGGTTCCACATCTCCATCTAAGAGTGACTTGTGAGGTGGGGAAATAAAGGAAAGGTTAGAGCCTACGGGAAACTAATAAGGCTGATCATATAAGAATCTCATATAATGTAGCCCCACGCATCATCTGACATATGAAAGAATTGAAGCAGATAGTTTTTCAGACATCTATATGACCTTTGGAGTATAAAGAAAAGCAGGTAAAGTTTACAGTTTTGGTTATATATGCAAACTGTTGTATGCAATATATATATATAAAATCGGGCTCCCCAGGTGCTCAGTGACCTTGTGGTTCCTCTTAAAGTTCTGGGTTTGGTAACGGTTTGGGCAGCATTCTCTGTTCGGGGTAATAACATGTGGAATTCTTTTCCTTCACAACTTAAGCTGGAGCCTGACTGGGATCATTTTAAAATTAAACTGAAACAGTTTTTAAAGACTAACCAGTCATGCAGCCATGAATAATTAGCTTTTTTTTTTTTTTTTAAATTACTGGTACTTTATTATAATGTAGTCTGTGCCCTGTGGTACTTTGTTGTGTTTGACTTTTGTGTTTCAATGTTTATATTTACTATATAGATTGTGCATGTTATTGATTTTCTTGTTTTTTAGAGGCCAAACTAGGGACGGGCATTGCAAACTAGCTTAGGCTATAAATGCTGTGGTGTGTTGCGTGGTTCATCTAACATACTTGTCCCTATGTAAAAATAAGCTAACTAAAAAAAATTACATTTTATTTATATAGGGCCAAATCTCAACAACAGTTGCCTCAAGGTGCTTTATGCTGTAAGGGTGAAGACCCTTCAGTATTAGAGAGAAAACCCCCAACAATCAGATGATCCCATCAGAGAACACTCATTATTCAGTTAAATGTCAACTTTCACAGTAATAAATACTGCACAAACAATATACTTTTTTTTATACATGTGTCATGACCTGTTTCTGTTATATTTAGACAACAAGTGAGTCAGTAGCTTTGACAATAGAAGCACGCTAAAACTCTGGAAGAACTTCTTTTACTTGATCATAAATACATTTCTTAAATAATTTATTGTTAAGTATGTTTTCACAATTTTCAGGAGGCATGTGTGACTTCATCAATTATTTTTTTCCTCATCAAACAGTCCAAAATCAAAGGCTTTTATTACGCAAGTCAAAAAGAAAATCTTCACTGTCAGCTAACTGGGACTACTTGGCATCTGTGCTTCAAAAGCTATTTAGAGAAATTGTTTTGGGAATACACTTTTTCACTTTAATGCTAAGTTGCATGACAGCATAAATAGCTAACCTGGCTCTGTGCAAAGATTATAAGCTCACTTATTAATATTTTACATCTTGTTTTAATCAGTACAAACAACAAAGTATAACAGACATTCAGCCCTCAGATAATAGACATTGTCTCCTCCCTCCACCTCCATTTTCCATAATACTTATTATTACTTTGACCAATTAAATGATTACAAGAAAAGTTACTGACTGCAGCTGATTGTCAGTTAAATTAGGAATGTTTACAGTGATGTATAATGTTGTTGCATTTTCCTAAAAAAATGTGGGCTGTGGGAAAAGTTTGAAGAGAAAATAGTGACAGGAAAATGCTAACAAGAACTGACAGTAAGAGTAGTCATCTTGCTTCAGTGCTCTGTGTGGTCACTCGTTGCAAACACAGCTGCTTCCGCACAGCCAATAAACCTCTGTTGTGGGACGCTAACCCATTTTAAGTTTACAGCACTTTCACCACTAGAAAAAAGTTAGTTAATGTTACAAAAGATACAAAGTTGCAATTCTCATTAGTATCTGAGCTTTGTACCTCAAATCTCTGGTTGCTGACTTTTTTGCCTTTCTTGTTCCACACAATCTTGGGCTGTGGATCTCCTGTGGCCTGGCACACAAAGGAAGCGACTCCCCCCTGGACTCCTGTTTGGTCCTCTGGGGTTCGTGTGAATCTAGGGGGTGCTGTACAGAGAAAAGGCAAAAGTCAAAAGTCAAGTTTGCACTGCCTGTGTTAGTGTGTGTGTCCATGCACGCCCACATGCCGGAAAGTATAGGAAGAAGCTGTGATGGACGGTTATACAAGAATCTTCTCTAACAGCCATTTGCACCACTACTATGTACAACGCATCCATATAAAATTTTTCTAATGGATTACTATGTATTTCCTGTTCTCTGTTTTGCTTTTCAGTACCAGAATATCACTTCATATACTACCACAAACTTCCACTTACACATCAGTAGCAGTTACAGTATGTTTGTGATCTCTGCTGCTCTTCTTAAATCGAGTGTGAAAGGTGGATAAAAGCTGTGTACGTGTTATGCAGTTTAAGTGAAAAAATGAAGGACAATGATGCAGCCTGGAAATGGTTTCAGCAATCCAATTGTTTGTGTGGGTGTTACACTGTGAACCACTTCTTGAAGTAGCTCTATACCTTCAACACATCTTACATGAGGGTGGCTTTGTGTCTGTGTGTGTGTGTGTCTGCTTTTTTTTCTGTACATGTGTGTGCACGTTTGGACATGTTTTTCCCTCTGTCCCTGTACCACCAAAGAAGCTTAATATTTCTGTGCCATAAAGGATTTATGAAGACTTACTCCTGACATGACCACTAAAGCCCCTCGTTCCAGGGACGCCAACAATATCATAACCACAGCCTCCGCTGGATTGTGACATCATGACATCAAAAAGATTCGGCACGTCAGTCACGGCACGTCACCACCAGCTCGCCTAATGGCATTCCAGCCAAACCAGAAAATCCCTACTTAAGGGCTTACCGCCAACCGCCCTGACAAAGGGAGAGAAATTGCTTTTTGCTGTTTAAAAGGAGGGAGGGAGAAAGGGAGAAAAGCTAAGCTCTTCAGAAAAGCGAAGAAAAAAGAGAGAGAGAGAGAGAGAGAGAGAGAGAGAGAGAGAGAGCGTGTGTGTGAAAGAGTGGGGGAGAAATGAACAGAAGAACGAATGAGATAAAAGGAACAAGTGAGAATAGACAGATGGAGAGCAGCAGAGGGAGTGAGGAAGATGAGCAGGAGGTGGATACAAGAGAGAAAGAGAGGAGACACTGAGGGTGAGACAGAGAGCGAACGAGCCAGATGTACTGGCAAACATAGCTGGAGAGCCCCAAGCTGCCCAATCACCTCTACACCTCACTGGCTCACAGCCAAATCTACCTCAATGACTGACTAAAACAATGTGTGTGTGTGTGTGTGTGTGTGTGTGTGTGTGTATGTGTTTCCAGTTTTTTTCATCCTTGCATGTCACATTACATAGAAACTGTGCATCTGTTCACGCACAGGAGAGTGTGTTTGTGTTTGTTGTTGAAACGATTAGTAGATTAAATGCTTTATTGGCAGATTCACAATCACTGACAAAAAAAATCGACAACCCATTAACTGTGTATTTATTTCAGCCAGTTATTAAGAAGGAACTACCTTCACCAGGCCAAGCTTCTAAAATGTGAAAAACAGCTGATCCTTGTGGTAAACATGTAAATTTAAAGCATTTCGTAAGAAGCATTTTTAACATTTTGTATATTAATTGACAAATCAATGAAGTAGAAAAGCAGTCTGCAGATTAAAAGAAAACAAAAATAATGACTTGCCTGCAGCCATAACATGTACAGTATGACACTGTGATGTGCGTGTGATGCATGAGTGAGTAGATGGGTGTGCCCCTCTAAGAGAGAAAGAGGGAGAGAGGATGAGAGAAAGAGAAAGAATGAGGAGCGGGAGACTCTCTCTCTTAATCCTCTTGCTAATCTCTCCCCCACAAAACAAATGAAAAGTGTAAAGCCAGCAGAGCCATACTAAAAGGCATGGCAGATCTTTCAATTGCTTTTTTATCTATTCCCCCTTCTTTTTTATCACTCTCGCCCTGATCAGTCTCTTCATATATCTTGAGTTTAATTGTCTTAGGTTGTCTCTTTTACTTTGCCTCTCTATCGCTCTACCCCATCCTAATTTTTTTTTTTTTTACCACTGAATCACTTCTTTCTCCCGCTTCACAGCTGCTCTCCTTGCTCCCTCTTTCATCCTCCTCCTTGTTACTCTTTCCCCATCTCCTCCCTCCATCTCTGGGGTGTTACATAAGTCTTCCTGTCACATTGACTGACTTTATGAAGGGAGGTGGGGTTCCAACCGTATGCTCCACACTTCTCCCAGCTCTCTCTCGCAATTCCCCTTCTCTTCACTCCTCCCCTCTCTTTATTGGCTCTCATCTGTATTCTCTTTTCTTTGATTTCCCTTTCTGTTACTCCACTGTCTTTTCTCTGAATTCATCTTCTCTGTTCTCCTCCTCCTGGTTTCCTCCCTCTGGGTGTCTTAACTGGTCTGTCTTTTGCCTTGATCATCGGGGTATTTTTGTGATTGTGCCACTTGGTAGGATTAAGCATTGACATCTGGGCCAAAGGAGGGAAGCTAAAGCTCAAAAGGGAACTTAAATATTTGTACATGTTTTGCATGGGGGACAGAATATGAGCAGGCTCATTATTTTACTGATATAAAATAAAAGATGACGGACTTGTGGAAAATGAAGAACAATTACAACAAGAAGTTTCTGTAGGAGAGTATTTCTAGCTGGTGAGTGTTCATCACTGCATCCTTCAATATGATCCAAGATTGAAGTGAAGGACAACTACTAAGTGGTCCACAGAGAGAGATTTAAAGGGAATTAAACGGTGCCAATCTTTCCCCTCTTATGTATGTGTGTGGGGTGGAAGAAGGGTGGCCTACATAGCGATCCATACAGTGGGACCTAATCTACACAACAGATTGCAGAGATTACTCAGTCAGCTCCTCTCCCTGCACCACTTCTGAGTCATGGTTGAACAAAAAGATAATCTTCATATCTTTTTTTAAATTAAAAATCAAAGAAATAGAAGAATTTGGGTAGCACCAAACAATATTAAAAATCTATAACAGCAATAATTTTGACTTCTTCATACCTGCTTTGCCAACATGCATTTACAGGTCACAACTGGACAGATGACAGACTCTGTGTCTCTTTTGTCAAAGCGTTAGCTTTAATGTTGTAAATGGTGACAAATATAATACCATTTTTGGATTAACTGTAATGGGGTGATGGAGGATCGGTGAAGGAGCACTTCGGAAAGACAAACAGCCAGAGTAAAGGAAGCTAATGGCACTGTGTAGGAGACTACGGGGGCATATTATAGCTGGCAGATGCTGTCTTAACCTAGAGGGAGTGAGAGAGAGAGAGATCGAGTCTGTAAGAACAGATGCTAGCACAAACCTTCAGGGAGCATGATTTGCGGATATAGTGCACTAGGATTGGGGAAGTGTATAGATATAAGAATGGAGAGTTGATATTTGGCAGGGGGAAACAGATGGAAAAATGTGGACTTTAATGGTTTGATAAATAAAAGACTTTTTTATTGCACCGAGAAATTTGTGAATACAAAGTAACTGAAATGTATATTTGATTCTCAGGATTCCTGCATTTGATGACAATTTAGATTTGGAAAACGTAAGAGAATGTGTAAATTCAACTGATCAAATTATCTACTAATGTAATGATACTTAAAGTTGGCATTGTGCAATATATATTTTGGACAAGCACTGTGCTAAGGGCTCTGAACTCATTCCTACACATCTTTTAAAATGTTGCAAATCATGTGCCCTCAGGTCTCATCTTGTGTGCCCGCAATCACTTAGCTGATCTGATGCGAAAAACCATAAAGCAGACAGGCCTATCCGAACAAATCAAATCAACAAAAAGCAATGGATTGAGCAGCACAAAATGGAACTACTCTGTCTGATAATGCAGATGTCAATTAGAAAAGAAAAACTAATATAAAAAAATATGTATAAAAACATAGATGGAGTAAGCTGAGTTTTCATTAGTAAAAGACTACAGTTTCAGCTAAGAGGAGAAGACATGAAGGTCAGCTTTTCCATGTGCTGGCTAATGTTTGGAGAGTTCTTGTTACAGGTTGAAATGTGGATCAAATGGTTATTAACCTTTATGATCACAACAAAATCAGGGACATCTTCTGTGTCTGTTCATAAATAATCCCGGGTGTCTCTTAGTCGGTCTGTGGACATGTACTCACACATATGAATGGCTTATGTGTGTACTTGAGTTTGTGTGTTAGAAGTTTTGATCATATCTAAAAGAGCTGAGCTGGATCTTATAAAGCATCTGTGTTGCACCTCACATTTATTTGTATGTGCTCAACAGTTAGGTGTGTAATGTACAATCTTTGCTGAGCAAAGATCTAGCTGCATAGTATTGTATGCGGCTGTGGGCAGCTAGCTGATAACTCCCCAAATGAGAACTGAATCAGGCTTGTCAGACAAGTTGAGGAACGAGGCCAATATAGGGGACTGAGCCAGGGCCATGATAGTCAGCCGAGAGTGGGAGGGCAGCTGGCCAGAACCATAACTTAAAACGCATTAACATCAAACCGACACATTAAGAGCAAATTATCAGCTGCTCGCTTTCGTCCTGGTAATGAAATTGGATTGCTTGAGCCAATAAACACAGAGACAGCTATCATCCTTCTACAGAACACATAAACATTAATTGGAAATTATTTGGCAAAATGGGCAATTTCAACATAGCAGAATTAAATTTTACACAATAAAGTGGTGTAACATTTGAAACAATTTCACATTAAAATATAGTGTTATTCAGGTTGCACAAAGTTCAAGTGTCTATTTGCACCACCCAAAACAAAGTATTAGATCTTTTTTGCTCAAAGCCATGCATTTTTTTTTCTCTAAAACTGCATACTTGTGAATTGAATGTGTGACTTCACTGTGACACAGATCAACAGTTTCTGACCAACCGCCAGCTGATGTCACCAAGCATTAATGAAACATTACGATTTTTACACTAATGGAGCAAAGATAAAACGCACTTTTATTGCCGATAGTTATGCATGTCCAATTAGCATGACACTTACCAACCACAGCTGCCGCAGGGTCTGGCTAGTGCCTAGTTAATCAGGGTTAATTTGTTAGAAACACAAGGGGAGGAATTAATCAAACAGGATCTCCTTTTATGCACAGGTCATTAGAAACACATGGGCTACCCACTGGGTACACTACTTTACTGGGTCAGAGCTGGCTTCCCATAAAGAGGAACAGAGGGTTTTTTCAGTGCTGGTCGCACTGCATTAGTTACAGACCACTGGTCAGTTACGTTAGAGCTAAGCTAACATTATCCAGGCCTCATCACAGTCGACTGCACCTGCTAAGCTAACGCTAAGCTAGGTAGTCAGATTGTGTTATTCACAGATGGGCGCACAGCTATGCTAGCTGCTAACAGCTTCAGTGCTGTGAGCCTGTGATAAAGCACACTGAGAAGCTTCATATTCCTTCACATTCACATGTACTGTCCTGCTCTCACTCTAATCACCTCACTCAGATGGTTTGACATTAATAACAATAAAGAGCGTATTGAGGGATTCCAAGTAGTCACTGTGCTGGAAACTGAAAATGACACTACCAATTTAATCTGTTAATTTCCCAGACTATTAACAGTAAGGCCTTCAATACTAGTGTGAGCAACAAACTGTTAAAATAACACAGCACAACTTTGATTGGCATTTTAGTTTCGTGTGTTAATGACTTTGGAAAATGTTTGTGATGTGGCCCATTTCTGTCACCTTCTGCTGAGAGATATTTGCACTGTTGCACAGATCAAAGATTTAAAATGAGCAGATGAGCATGAGGTGACACATCATCACTGAAAATGAATTTTAATATAATACAATGAATTATTTCAGAAAACATACCATGAATTATTTGGTTAATGACTAAAATTACTTAAGTTGATGGATGGCATTGTAATTTAATAATGAGCTTTGCACATTTCTTATAGCCTAGCCCTTTTCTCCACTGTTGGACCAGATTTTAAAAAAATTAGTCAAACATATTAACCCCCCTGGTGTCTAACAGAAAAATGCCCCATTTATTAGTTTTAAAAGAAAATAATAGACTCTAAATTAATTTCATTTTTAATCTTTTTTCTTCTTTTAATCTTTTTCTTGCCCAAGACAATTAGTTTGTTTTCTTTTTAAGAAACAGGAGCAGAGCACACAATGTCAGCAGATTGCCTTTAAGTCTATACTGACATGTCCTTGATAAAACGTATTATAAATAAATTTAAGTATTAGTACTGGATTAAAAGCAGTTCTAAAGAAAAGTAAAAATATAGAAAAGAACAGGCAAAGACTTTAGGTCTTACAGAGTAAATTAAAGAACGTATTTTTTTGCTTCCTTCAATAGCTCAGTTGGTACAGTGGAGGACTGTAGGTGGATGGATGGATTTTACATTTTGGGAAATTTATTTTTTGATTTCATGTGGAGAGCTGAAAAATTGTGTCAGTTCAAAAGCAATGAAATTTGTCTTCCTGCACTGCTAAGATATATCTTTTTTTTTTCATCTTTACAAAAGCTCAAATGTAAAACTAAACCCTTGTTGGATGGTAGATGGTTTAGTTTTACCACCTTTCAGAGAGGGGTTGCTTAAAATTAAGGTAAAAAAACAAAACAAAACAAAAATATAATGATATAACATTATCTACCTAACTTTAGATCGGCTGTCCAGATTTGTGTATATATCTGCTGTGCTTAAAGTATCATTAACAGCAGTGAATGCATATAAAAACTGTGTTAATAGATAGAGAGCATCTTATGGTGGGATCATACCAGCTGTGAAGTCAACTGAGTCCTCAGACCTCACCCAGTGATGAATCCAGCATTAATTTTGATGTCAACTACATGCCTATAAAGTTTTGTGACTGTACCTTGCACAGTTGCAATGCTATCATTAGATTACTGATGCAACATTGGACGTCTTTTGGTCATTTGAAAATCTGAGCCTACAGGAGAAGTCAACAGCTGTCTGTATCAAAGCCTAAACTGCTAAAGGCAGGTGCTGACACTTTGACATTTTGTACAGAGGTTATAGCCAATCATGTCAACCGGGGTCTTGCCTTTACTTTACTCTTTCAGTGAGTAATGCAATACAAATCACAAAAGAAACAAAATCCCTCTAAGTAAATTACTTGAATATCTTTCAAACACTTAACAAATCCTTCAGAGAGAAACCATTAACCCTAACCTTTAAGCTAACCTAACCTCTGTGACCCTGTTTCTTAAACTCATTCCAGTGAAGCCTGACTATGGCTACATCCACACGTACACAGGTATTTTTTAAAATGGGGATTCTGCTTTTGTTGTGAAAAATATCTTTGTCCACATGAAAACGCAAGAAACAATGTCAAACACTGTCAAAAGGGTGCCAAAGCATATGTACCTACAGTTACCCATGTATGGGCACCTGTACGTGCATATTCCAATTAAACCAATATGCCAGAAGTTATAAATATTCTTCTCAGCCTTCCTATTTTCACAGAAAATGTTATGTAAATGCTAACAATGTATTTTGGGTGTAGCTTTGTAACAGGTATGAGGAAAGTTCAGTTTTAAAACTTAAGGCCCTGGTGCCTTGCTCAAGGAATCCTAAAGTAAGCAAAGGCAGGGCTGCTGTTACTGTAGTACACTGAGCCAAGCACCTCACAGATTCGGCTCAGCCCAAAGGCCACATGAGTGCTGGCAATGTGGTCGGTTGGTGACAGGTCAATCCGTCACCACATGAGCAAGTCCTGTGTTTCCAGTGTTGTACACTTGCCTAATATGTATGAAAAGGTCATTTTTCAGTAACAGTGATAAACAGAAAAACTGGAGACTTTATTGAGTTCCCTGTGTTTTTTTTTTTTTTTTTAAGATTTGAGAATAGGGAAATTGGAAATGCCCAGTTCTTACAACACATAAATGATGAGGGTAAAGACTTTCACATTACCAAAAGCTTCCTTAGGCTGAATTCTAAACAAGTCCTGTTTGGTTTCAAAATGTACAGTCTGCTTACTAAAGCACGTGGTTGCAGCTCTGCAGTGCTGTCCCTACTGTAAGCCTCTGAAAAATGAGCTGTTCCTTTGTGCTGTGTTGCACATACAATGGGTTGGAATGTTTATAGATACATCCATGCCACATTGGGGAAGGATGGCAGCTTGTTGGTTTTGGGGCAAACGGGGGCCAGCAGAAAGAACCCTGTTGATGTTTTGTTCCCATTCACCCTGAATGATACGCAGAGAGATGGAGTTTCTTGCATCTCAATGCGTACATGTGGCAGTGGCCTAGTTTGTGACAGGATCAGGGCATTACTCTTAATCCACCAGATAGATGTCATATACATGCACGCGCACAGAAGCACTGAGAAACAAAAATGGGGCTGAGAGAGGTGGAGAGTAAAAGAGGGTGAATTTGAAAAAAAAAAAAAAAAATGAAATCACGCATTCAAAGCTCAGTGCACTGCTTGCACTGTTATACCAGCGCTTGTGTGCAGAATGCACATATGGTGAAGTCATGCAAGGTTTCCAACTATGCACATGGGATACTGTTCCATTTGATTGCATCATGATACTCTCAGTCTACTAGTGTATCTATGGGAGCAACTTGTGTACCAAGCAAACGTGTTAATGTTGTTGGGGTTTCTAGAATTAAATAACATTGTGTACCACATATACAAAAAAATTAAGTGTAGCCTCTATTTTAAGAAAACCCTGTTATTATCCTAATGTATTTCATTCATTCAACATTAAGTGTGTGGAAAGATAAGCACAACTGAAAGGGCATTTAACATTTCAAAACATGTAGACACATTATGAAGACCAAAGATGTCAGTGTGTCCCAGCACCCTCTGTGTGAATTCTCAATATTCAAATCTCGGAGTCCCTACTGTTGATATTAAAAGAAGCACTGAATGTCACACACAATGAGATAAAAAGAGGAAGGAA
>VUQI01062543.1:12017-24517 GCA_015106735.1 Paratilapia polleni | reverse complement strand
AGTTTTTACCCATTATATAATCTACAAAGCGGGCCGTACTTCAATACTGGATTCTTCCAAATGTATGTCATATCGGGATGATTTCAGATTGATGAAAAGGAATGACTGGCTTTAAGATGGAGAGGTGGAAGGCTAGAGCAAGGGATTGATGGATGATGAGCAGATTAAAGTGGGAGGGGACTGACTGGTGTTATCTGCTGGCTATGATGCACAGAGTGTTGTATCAACATACAGCTCAATGTCTCTATCCCTTCATCTTAAGCTTCCTTCCTTACACTCTGTCAGATCCTTTCCTGTTTTAAAAGCTTTTAGTCTCCTAAACGTTCCTTCCTCACATCCACATATCCATTGTCTTTAACTTATGTTCTTTCCCTTTTCCTGTCATTTCCTATTACTCTTTCTCCTTTCCATCAGTCACATTTTTTGTATTTTTACTCACTCTCTGTCCCTCTAACTGTCTGTCTGTCTATCTGTCTTTATGCCATCTGCAGTGCCTGGTGTGAGTGTTTGGCATTAGAAGAGACAGGCGTCAGTCTGTGTGTCAGAAATCTCACAGCTCAAATCACATGACACAATGAGACATGGCAGATCACTGCTGCTGTCCAGAAGCTGACAGTGTCGAATGAGAGACGCTGAAAGTGAGCAGAGGCAGGAGAGGTTTGCGTCTAGGCCTGCGCTGTACTGTATATACGAGCATATGTGCTACTTCATGCATATATTGATGCTTCTGTATGTGAATTCCTGTGTTTATTAATGCTGACTGCAGGTACTTGTACCGAACCATTTCAAAACGTGCATCTATGCATTTGTGTGTGCTTGCAGCTGTGTGGTCCCGCGCTGAGTTGAGTGGGTATGTGCATGCGTTTGTGTGCTTTCCAAAACTGGACAGATTCATCAGCAACGGCAGCAGCAGTCTTAATCCCCTCCACTCGTGAACAAGCCATCTGATTAAAAAAAGACAAGGGGGGTGGGGTGGAAGAACACTGGAACCCAGAGCTCTTTGCATCCCTGCAGCTAAGGCAGCAAACAACTAAACCCTCACTGGATTTTCCACTTGGTTTGGTTTGAAACAATTGCTTTGGGATAACCTACATCTCTCCCTGCACAAATTAAGTCCTGCACTGACTTACACTACTACAGTAGATATGGGAGTGGTACAGTATGGATGAGCACAATACTTAGCGTATCTTGAGCATCTACCCAAAAGAAAAAGAAGTTTTCTTTTTGTGTTCTTTTTAATTAATTTCTAAGTTATTTTTGTTATTAGCCGTAGTCAAAAGCTGTTCTCATTTACACAAACCCCACGTATTGTTCTAAATATTTTACTGAAAACTGCTGGATGACTGCTATTGTCATTCTAAATGCATACTGGTAATAGGCTATTCTCAACAGAGCATTCATATGCATATTTGTGTAATTAAGTCTAATTTGCAGAAAATTTAATATTGGTAAAGACAGATCACTGTTTTTATGTGTGTGTATGTGTGTTGTGTATGCCCACTAATCACTACAGCTTATTCACTGTCACTGGAAAAGCCTGAATTATTTAGTAACTCACTTCACAGCGTGTCACGTTAATTAAAGAGCTAAGAAAACTCGGGGGGGGGGGTTAAGAGGGGTAGTGATGGAGGGTAGATGAAGAGATATGAGAAAAGGTGTGTGGAGAGAGGAGACATGAAAGTAGAGTGGTAAACAGACTAGAAAAGAACCCATAATGGAAAAAAGACAAAAAAGAAGATAACCTGAGCCAAAAATACACACTTGTACACACACACTCTCATACAAACACAGCCAGGTAGTCACCAGATTGTAATCTGGTGGCTGTTGTTGCTAGTATTACTGAGGGCCTAACTGAAAGCCTCCCTCTATGCCTGAGCTTCTGCTGCTGCTGTGGATCATAGTCGGCCCTAAGCCATTCACTTACATTAGTCCCTATCACTCAATTATACACTGTCTGTCTGCCTGGGCCTGCAGCTATCTGTTACACTTATCGCTGGAATAGCTTCTGACAGAACAAAGACTAACTCAAGAGTGGCAGACTTATGTATGGCTTATGTTTTTTCACAGGACAGACGCACGTAGAAGAGTGAAAGGGATTAGAAAATGTATGAACGGCCTTATTTCCAATAATAATAACAATAAGCAAAACATATAAGAAAAAATAAGGTTGCATCAACTTAAGTGCTATTTATAGCATCTATTATAATAACTTTTCAAGTTATTTTATTGTATTCTTCTAGTTGTTACAGAGTCAATTTATAACTGAGACAGTTCATTAGGAGATGAAAAGTTGAGAGCGGAGGAAGTACAAGTGGAAAAAAAAAACAAATTAAAAGAGAGAATGTGGTCCAAAAATGGAAAGAAAAGGAAAAGAAAGTGTGGGTGGATGATGAGAGAGAGGAGGGTAGACTACAAAGCGAGAGTGTAGTACAGCTGGAAGGGATGTTGAGAAAGATAGAGACAAAGACAAAAGACAGATCCTAAAAAGCATAGCTTAAGGCAAACCGTGTGCCACGGAAGAGAACACTGAGAATCCTAATTTGATTTGATATTCCAAAAGCTGAGCCACCAAATGCAATTAGACATACTAATTAACTTATTCTATTTGCCCTGTTGAAATAGTGGCAGACTGACAGAAATGTCAATGAAGAGACAATTTGCGTTTGTTGCATCATAGCGCTGCACGAAAAACAAGATAAGCTAAGTGGCAGAAACAGGGTTTGTGTTCCACTCCTTAGCAGCGAGTTTAAGTTTTCATGAAGACATATTTTGATTATCTCAGGCAGTTTTCACACCTACAGCAACTTGTATGGATCAGTTCGGATGAACTCTGGTGTACTTTTGGTTCAGTTCATTTGGACTGTTATGAAAGCTGTCAGTTCAACTCTAGTGCTGTTATTTTGTCAAGGAAGTGATCTTTTTTTTCTTTTTTTTTAAAAAATGTGACTAACTTAAATCCTAAAGGACTTAAATTTTCAGCCTTTCCTCAATCTCACTGTAGGTGGTTTCGACTGCGACATATCGTTTGATTATTTAACAACTCCTTAAACTAATACCAGAGCTTAACGGTGAAGTTGAAGATGCTGCCTTGTCACTGACAGAGGATCTGAAAACACTCACAGACCCATAGCAGATAGATAGTAAGCAGTATGAAAATAAGATTTGCAAAAAAAAAAAAAAAAAAAAAATAAAAAAAAAAATTTGAAAAAAAAAAAAAAAAAATCCAGCAAATTGTCAAACTGTCTCCTTGCACAACAAAGAAAACATAGCTGGATATCGCTTGAAGGGGGAGTGTTTGATGTATATGACTACTGAGCATGTGTGTGCACATAAACCCATACACATGCTGATTACCAGTTATCTGTCATCTTCCCAAGTGTGCACAAATAAACTCAAACAGACTCCAGAAGCAACCCCTGAGCATTTTTTAAGAGAAATGATGATCTTTAAAGGCACAAAACTTAATGTTAGAGTCTGTAGGGATGTCGTTGTGCCGGCACATTTTAATTGCCTCTGCAGAGGGTGACTCACACACCTTTGAGCGCTCAAGAGCAACCACTGTATGCATGTACATGCATTATTTGTGTATGTGTTATTATTTGTTAGCGTGAGAGAAACACAAGACAAGAGACAGGGAGAAAGTGTTCTGCTGAGCCACCTCTTTGGCCTTTTCAAAAGTGAGTCAGATGCTGGTATCGTGTGGGTGGAGAGATGCACATAGACTGTATACATCAGCTGTGTTTCCCACAGATTCAAATGCTCATATCCAATCATTTTTCATTACTGATTACATTTCAGAGGAGAAATTAAGGCCATCTGCGGAAGTTTTTCCATCAGTCAATGCTTGTTTTGCTTCTCTTCAGTATGCTTTCCACATTAGCCAAGCATGACAGGCCAAAAACTACTTAATTAGGATCTCGGTCATACTTTAATGTTAAGGTGTTGCACCTCTTACAGCCACATTCTAACTCTGTAAATCCAAATCAGAGCAGATTTGAGACTTGACTGCTGTGTGACTTACAGACCTCACCAGGTATAACAACGTGGAAAAATAGAGAGCAATAGATTTTAGATGATGAATTGAAATTACATGTGTTAGTGTTAATGACATTAGATTTTTCATTTTGAAAGTAAAATGTTTAAAAGCCAGCTTTGCATCTTCACTTGCTTACAGGGACTTATAATTTACTCACCCTAAAACATTTTGAAAAGCTCCAACTGACACTATGATACATGTAGTCTTTTTGTATGAGTACAATGTGGAACAGTGGGTTGCTGCATATATATATCTATATATAGCTATGAGAACAAATGACCAAATACTAGTTTTCACTGGGAAATGGAGCCCCAAAAACTCTGAGAAGTCATTTGAGCTGGCTTTCAGGACACTGGCAGAAACAAGAAATCAATAAGACAAACTGAGAGGAGAGGAAGAGAAAATGTGATTGATTGAGATGAGGATTTAGGCTGTCTGGCTGTACTCAACTTATCACTTCCTCTGGTTCCCCAAACACTCTGTCCTCCTCCCCTCCTAACATCCCTCTTATCCTTCCTTTCTACCTTCTTTTGAAGCTTCCTTCAGCCTGGCTGCTTCCCTCTTTCCCTCCCCTTTTCTTCTTTCCTCTCTCCTTTCACAACCCCTAACTTTCTTCCAATCCAAATCTCTCAAGCAAACTGTCATTTCTTTTGCCTTTGTAAGACAGTCTCACCAATATCTCTCTTAAGGAGGACTATAATGTCAATCAAGCGTGCTATCAGGTTTTTTTTTTACATTTACTTGAATAAAAAATAAGAATTCTGCAAATTTTCATACTCTGTAGGCAAAGAGTACCTATTTTAGATTCCACATCTGGCTTCCATTTCATTTCAGAACACATTTTTATTTTAATTTGCAGACATTACTCTTTTTCTTCTTCTCTGTTCTATTTCCTTGATGTTAGAATAAAAGCTTTTGAGTTGGTTCTCCCAAAAGGAGGCCTGGCCCTTTTCAGCAGCTCCTTGCATGAAAGCAGTCTGTTCTTAACACATGAAAGATGAAAATCCACATTGTTACGACAACGCTGAATAATGGGCAGACCTTGACAACGGCAAAATTTGTGAGCCTGACTGGATCAATAATGCTTAATAGCCATTCATATATTATGGTAAACACTGTTATCATTGATGTAACAGATGACAACTCAAAGACAACATGTTTGCATCAATTTATTTCAGTAGCTGTAAAGCTGATGAATAGTCTGTTTTCTTTTTTTGGCCTCAGCATTCACAGGCACAATAATACATCCCGCCACCTTCACCGACTGCCTGTGGACTGTTGCCTTCAGGCAGGCGATTTGATTGCTAGAGTGCTGAGCCAGAGCGCATACTTTTTTGATTGTCAGTCTCACAAAAAGTGCAACTATTGCTTTCAACCACTGACCATTTATGTCACCTCTTTCTGACAGACAAAAATACCCTGGGCTGCATAGACTCCATTAGGAGGCAAGATTTTGCCATCATTTAGCCAGTGGGTGGTTCCAGTTTTCCCATTATGATTATACATTTTACCAAATAACAGGGATGAAAAGAGGGAAAACTGTGCACTAAGCAGACTGCTGAATATGGCCAATCGAAGGGTTAAGCCAGCTGTGACTAACAGACCCATTCTGAATTTGTATTGGACCATCTCTGGCAGCCATCCATGATGCTGAGAGTGCAAGAGGGAAAGAGAGGTAGACAGAGAGGAGCGGAGTGAAGTTGAGTGGATTAGCAAGAGGTGGGGGGATGACAACATGTAATTACCTATTTACCCAGCCTTTAGTGGAAGCCTCATCGAAGGCTAATTGAGCGGTGCATTAGTAAGAGGGTTGTAAAGATAGGGAGGGATGGAGGGAGGAACTGGGAAGAAGATGAGAGATGAGCACCAGCTGAGGGCCAAGAAGGTTAAAGAGAGGGATTTCACTGGTACACTAACCAAGAACTGGAAGGAGACAGAGAAAGTACAGCAATGCGGTTACTTCAGTGTGGTAATTTTATGTCTGTGCCCAAGTAACTGGAGCTCGGATGCTTTATTTTAAGTAGCAGTACCACAGTGGAAACATATTTAAGCATGTTTTACAAGTATCCTGTTTTCATTAAATGCCATTTAAAAGTAAATGAGGATCTGTAAAAATCTGATTTTGAATTCAAATTAGAGCAGAAACCATCAGCCAACTAACCGATTAGTCAGTTGAAAGAACTGGCAATGTCCCAGCAATGTATTTCACAAAATAGTTAGCAACTTACAAGGAAGACACTGCACCACTCTCTGCTCAGCTATAGTGTACACTCTGCACACCATTTCTAAATTACACCACTTATCATTTTCTCAATTATGTCTTGTAAACAACAACAAAATCATATTGCAGCGTACCAGATATCATATATGCCAATATATATCTGAAATAGGCTTGAGAATATCAGCCAAAAAATATATCTGTCAGTACTTAAATAAATCTAGTTATTTCATATTTTTCATATTCTTGGGCATGTGTGCTTGCAAGTGTGCTCATTTTGGCAATGACACCTTCTTCCAGCGGCATACACTGTAGAGCAGAAAGCCTTTATTGCTGGAGGTAAAGTGTCACATTAGAGGCAGTCATCTCTGTAATGTGTTTTAGTATATGGATGGATGGAGGGAGGATGGATCTGTGGATCGATGAGCCTGCAGTATGGTTATGGTGTGACTGTTGCTGCAGCCCTGTGACATGCTACACATGTCTAGCAGTACTAGACACATGAGGGGGAACATGAGTGCTACCACAGGCACACTTACACACATGCACATACACACATACAAATACCGATCTAGCTGCCAGGGTGACCTCCACCAGCAGGTGGAATATGGCAGTAATAATTTACAGCCCTTTGAGCAGCTCTCACGTCAAATAAAATATGGATTTCCTCCAGAAGCAGGCTAACCCTTCTATAACTGGACCTTTTATCCACAGCTATAACCTATCTCCCAAATCCTCTTCTATCTAAACTGGGTGCTCAATAGGTTTGTCCGCCTGATAACAAACTCAGTGCAGTCCTCACCTTTCCCCTGAGAGTCCGCTGAATGCACTCACAGTACCCGTGGTCTCAAACATTCATTCACAGAAACAGCCACTCACATGTCCAATGGTCCTCATCGACCGAGTGAACCTCCCGTTTTATTCTGACACTGTGGAGGAGGAGGATGAGGAGGCGGCAGAGGAACCACGCAGCAGTTCATGAACTCTACTTCACACATTCACTGAATTCCACGGTGCACCACAAGTCAAGAGATGGCCTTCCTATTGTGAGAGAAAAACACCCTCTTCCTCAATGAGCAGTAGTGACTGCTGATTAGATAAAAGCAAGCTCTATGTGAATGTAAAAAGTCGCGCTTTTTCCATGCTTCCCTCAAGGTGATTTCATGGGGGGTGGACAAATTAAATCAAATCCTAATCTCTTCTTTTCATCTATTCTTCTGTACAAGCTCAGGGAAAACTTGAAGAAGATTGAAACCTACTGATTACTGGAAAAAGTACAAAAATATTTCTAGCAACAACGAAACAGAGATAAAGGGGATTTTAAAAAGTCATAAAGAGTAACTACCTCCAAGGTCAAAGGGAGTCCAAAAATACCTTTCTTGATCAATCTTCTCCAATGTCATGTTACCACGTCTGAACGAGAAGGATGGGGTTACAAAACCTTTCTCCTCTGATTGATTTTGGCCAGCAGAGTAGCGGGAGTACATGAGTATGACTCAAAATAACATGCAGGGAAATGCAACAATGTGAACATTGTGCATGGATTTTTAAATAACTGTTTCTTTTAGTGCATGACAGCATACTGAAGGATCCTTTCCAACTCCATAATCAACCGTAACTATTATAATTAGGAAAGAAACATGTGCCAGAAACTTGATTATATCTTGCATATGGTGCTGCCAGTTTAAAGCAGGAAAGAAGTGCAGCTAAATTAAGTTTGTACAGATTCATAAATGCTTAACTAGATGTCTGTTTGGGGCTGAGAAATTTTTAAAAAAGTCTTGCTTTAAGCTGTGACACATGCAACATCACATACTTGTCACATGTGCCAGTACCACTGGCTGTCTGCAGGGATATTCAAACATGCTGTGTAACTTTCCACAACACACGCTGCTGAGACTACAGTTTACACAAAACCTCATTTTTTCCATCGGTGGTTACTTTATATGGATATGAAGTTACATAGCTTGAAAGGACAGAGGTCTGACAAATGGAGAGATGGGAGAGAGAAAAAAGACAAGAGAAAGAAGATCTCATCCCTACAAGTTAAAACGAGAAGCAGGAGAGAGAGAGAGAGCCCATATACCATTTGGCTCAATAATTAAGACTGTGGACAATAAATATGTAATGGGGGCTTTTTCCACCAAGTGCGGCTGCCTTTCCTTCTTGGAGATGGGACTGCGGGGAGACAGGCCCAAGAAGAGCAACTAAGCACATTGGCCATTAAAAATGGATGCAAGGAACCCTGACTGGCCCTGTCCACCAACCACCCAGAATGTTGTGATGGGTGTTGCCGTGGTTACAGGGTTCCCAAATGGTCCTTGGTTGTCAGGGTGAATCAAATCAGACATCACAGCACCTCCGCCCTTCGTTGGGTTGCTGCCGCTGGGGGCACCACAACACAATGATGTCATTGAGAAAGGAAGTTTGGACCTGCAGTGTGTGTGTGCATGTGTGTGTGTGTGGTTTGAAGTGCAAGACATGGAAGAGACAGAGAGATTGACATGATTTCTCAAAAAGCCCTTAAAAAGTTCTGGTTGTTACTATCAGTGCTCCATTTGTCTCAACTGGATTCAACACTTTATATAACAGCAAGCTTGCTCATTTGAGTTCCTACAGTAAGATGAATCCTGCAGAGTGTTAAACAGATAAGGATCTTTTTGCACCATGACTTCAAAATATGACTTGTGTCCTAGATCTATCAGTGATCCATGTTAATGCAAACTCATTGAGACTTTTCAGAGAAAGAGAAAGGGAAGACTTTTCTTTAGAATGAGTGAGAGAGAGAGAGACAGCAGTGGTCGAACTCATACTCTGGTGGACATTTGGATGAGAAGATCAAAACCACTCTCATATCTGACCATTAAATATGAAGCGACAGCTCGCGGCCAGTTATCTTAACAATAAGACTGGATACAGGGGAGGAACAAGGAACAGCTTTAGGGGTGCTGTTAGCTAGATTTTGTTATCTTTGTTCATAGCCAAGTGAACTGTTTACTGTTGTTTTCAGTCTTAGTGACAAACTAGCTTATTATGGGGGTCATATTGAGCAGAAATAAAGTGTTTGATTAGTGTTTTAATTAACACTGCCTTTTAGAAAACAGTTACAGATTGACTTTATTGTTCCACACTGTAGGAAACTTGGATTAAGCACCCATAAAACGAAGATCAGCCTAGGCTGTGGTGGAGCAGCATAACTAAAAGAGTACACTATAATGTAGCATATGTAAAAATACTCAAGTAATGTTCCTCAAAACTGTGCATACATACAACACTGGAATAAGTGTGCTTGTATGTGAGAGAGTGTATAAAAAACTGCAATATGAGGGAAGATGAACTCAGACAAGAGCCATAATACGGTATGATGTGTGATGTTGTGCATGCATAAAATATATAGCATATATGCATGTGTTTCCTTCTTTGTGTTTATGTGTGTGTGAGTTGGAGGCCTCTGAGGGGAAAAGACCTGTATGGTGGTGTATACTTCATAATGGCTAGTGACAGCAGTGCAGAGCTTGTCTTACAGTAGAAGGGACTAGGGGCCATGAAGGGAATACTGAAGACGAAAGGGGTTAGGCTCCTCCCTTGCGCACACAGATATGTGACCTGTAGTGCTCTCTAACGTGCACTAATGCAGCCATAATCTTGGTTGGTTGGTCATAATGATGAAGACTGACAGCAAAGAAAAATCTTGCATGTTACTTTGCAGCTTCATGTTTTTTTCAATGGACCTCACTGCCTCCTCCCCTAGGTCACATGCTAGGGAAAGATGGATGTGAACAGCCTGCTGTGTGTCAAGGCATGTCCTCGTTTCTGTGCGTCACTGATGCTCATAATGACGTCATCAATCAGGACACTGTACTATTGGAGAGGATTTAGAAGTCAGGAGTCAGGGAGAAAGCCTTTGGTTGAATGAGACAAGCACTAACACAGTGCACACGCACTGTAAATACTCTCTACTATATAAACTGTTTCTATAGACAGTAAAACAAGACCTTCATTGCTTGTGATTGCTGGAGCCACGCATCACTTGTTAAATTAATTACAGGGTTGGTTTACATAAAACAGGGCTCACGGTGTATGATGAAAAAAAACCTTCATAACATGCAGAAAACATTTTATGCTGCTGAATGCTGTACCATAAGTCAAGGAAGTATGCTGTCCGATGTGCTCATGGTCATATAGGTTGAAAGCAGAAATTTGAAAACATCTGTTTATAAAGCCATAGAATTACAGGACACACAAAGTATACTTCATTGCAATCTATTACAAGCATAAGCATGAGTTAGTAGACTTTAAAAGAGCAGCATACAATATATGGTATACATAACAATAATGGTAGTGGTAATTGCATCCATTACATCTGTACGCTTGAGTTCCACACAAACACAAAGCAGGAAAAAGTCACACACTTGGATCCAGTCTACTGAATAAATATTTGAGCATATATCGTCCCTTTTACAATCAATGCGGTTATAAACTACACACAACAAATGTGTTCAATGTCAACTACCTAATCAACACACAACACACAAACTTGAACCACAACAAGGATAAAAATAAATAAATAAAAAAGCAAATCACAAATCTGACAACTTCATTTTTCCAGTGGGTACTGAAATTTTCCAAATGTAGACAATGTGACATGGCGCTGACAGTACAATCGAGGTTCATTACAGAATGTTTTGTTTCCATTATAAAATCAATGTGGTCCTTAAGATTCAAAGAGGAAGAGCTTCTCTCTAGACTAACCAGCATTTTGCACTGATTTCTGAGTAATGCACTTGAGGGAATTCACTTCAAAATAGTCACCGATACCAAAATCCTCTACTGGCAGTAGTTGGTTGTGAAATTTTGAGTGCATACAAAGAGCATAGATTGCAAGAGTTTACAAAGGTGTTTTCCTTGAAAGGCTTTTCTTTAGAAGAAATGCTGTTTCATGTGCGTTGGCTTTTTACAGTTTACTTCTCAAGTCCACCTTTATAAACACCCAGCTCATCTCATCTCCTTCTTTTCACCCTCCTTGAAAACGCTACAGTGAAAAATGCATCTTATATAACACAGCACAAACTTGCATTGGATAAACACTAATATATTAAAAAAACAACAACACTTATATAATCACAAATGGGCATAATGATCTAATCTGTCACTTCCTCAAAGTCTGATAGGCCCATACATCAGCAGATGAAAAGTAATTTATCATGGGGCAGCGGCAGGTTATGGCAGTGTGCTGATGGATAGGAACTGTGGATGGAGAGGATGGCTGAGTTGCCCTTGTCGAAGTTATGAAAAGGAGAGGTACGGGTGGAGGGGAGAGGATGCAACGAGACCTAAATGTGTTCTGAACAGACTCGTTTGTCACGCTTTGTCATCAAGGGACATCATGGCAGTCAACAGCCTCTGTGCCTATACAGTAGTAAGTATGTGTGAGAGAGTCAGCTTGTGTTCTGCTGCCTATTTGACACTGCGTAATGACTGTGCAAGTGCACTTAATTACTTAACTGACTGATCACTAGGGAATAATTTTTGCCCTTAAGAAAGAAAAACACAATGTATAATGTGATCTGTGCATGTATGTGCATAAGCTTCCATTCAAGTGTATGTGTTGTGGAATCCAAAGCATTTGACCCCAATCTCTGTCTCTGCATTATTTATAGTCTGAAGCCAGCTTCCCTTTGTTTGTTTTTCAGAGCTTGTATAAAGAGTTGACGTGATGGAAGAAACTGAGGAAAAAGGAGGTAAAGATGACAGTGTAAAGTGAAATATTGCAGATAATAGCACTTTTCTGCTAAATCTGTTCTCTGAGTAAGCACAAGAAATCGCATCAAAAATATTCCCGCTAATTGATCACTTTGGACTTTCCTATAGTTTCCCAAAGGGGTTTGAATAGTTCAGAGCATATATTTATTGCAGACGTGCTGCAGAATGGGATTTAGGAAAGTTGTCTTCACAAATTCACAAACTGTGCCAATGTACACTCCAATAAATGCACTTGAAAATCCCCTCTCCCTTTATATCTGACACAAACACAGACACAGACACACACACACACACGTACAAACACTACAGTCCCCTTCCCTGGGCCTAGCCGGCAGGGCAACAGTGTGTATCCTCAGAGACCTGCTGGGCCAAATCAATAGCAGCCAGCAGCCTTCCACAATGAGTGCCACCATTTTACTGGCTGCCACCCAGGGCAGCAGAGAGGCAGCTAAATCGTCTGTGAGGAGAGTAGAGCAGCATAGC
>VUQI01062539.1:24140-49139 GCA_015106735.1 Paratilapia polleni | reverse complement strand
AGGAGAGCCCCCCCCCCCCCCCCCCCCCACACACACACACACACACACACACACACACAAGAGCTTTACAGTGTGCAAGTGTCCAGTCACTGGAAAAGCCATTGCAGTAAAGTGGAGGAGTAATCCTGGCAGGGCCTGTCTTTTCACTCAGGAAACCCATAAGAATCCAAGCCCTGAGCAGAATGCCTCCCCTGGCACCCGCTGCTGAGATAGCAAAGACGGCACTGGGGTCACTGTGTTTGAAATAAACACAAAAACTGTGTCTACTGGGCATAATAAGTCTGATGCTGGCTTACTCACTCTCAAGGCAACAAGGGAATACTCTTTATGTTACAACAAATGTCTGCGTGAGTGTGTATGAGTGTTGTGTGTTTGAAACATTTGAGGAGTCATACGAAGCCAAACCTTTTCATGAATGCCAAACTATCAAAAGCAAAAATCCACCATCCATTTTTTTTATTGTTATGAGAACCTGTGTCTTTTGAAGTCCATAAGGATCAATACACTTCAGTCTAATGGTGTTTGTCAGATTCAAGCAGCAGAACAACCTTAACCTTTACTTTCCAATCACACAGCTGGGGTAAATCTACTGAGTATCAACCAACTCACTTATATTCACAGGCATGTGCCTTTGAGAAACAGCAATGTCACCTGTCACTCATGAGCAGCATTAAAATGATCAGGGGATCTCAGGTTGGCCTGCCAGCATTTAGGTGAGAAGCCATACTCTTACTTTGGTTAAAACCCTCACTCAACAGGAGGTTTTGTTAGATTAATCAGTAAGTACTCAGAAAGGATCAATAAAGTAATTTTCTTAATGGTAAAATAATCAGCTCCCTTATGACTATTGAGTATAATCATAGTCTTATTTCTTACAATGGGTTTTTTTTTTTGTATATTTTGCTAGGAAAATAGGAAATAGGTGCAGTGATTTATTGAAACAAGTGCAAACATACGTATCCAAACATAGTATATGAGGCAAAAACAGAGTTTGTACAATTCTAATGAGCTTGATAGTCAATATTTGGTATGACCACCTTTATTCTTCAACACAGCCTGAACTCTCTTAGGCAAGCATTCTTGTAATTTCAGTAGTCTTCAGGAATAGTTCTCCAGGCTTCTTGAAGGACATTCAAAGCTCTTCTTTGGATGTTGGCTGCCTTTATGTTCTGTTCTCCATCAAGATGATCCCACACTGCTTCAATAAGGTCCGGGCTCTGGGGAGGCCAATCTGTGACTGATAGTGTTCCATTGTGTGTTTTTCTATCAAGGTATGCTTTTACTACATTGGCAGTGTGTTTGGGATCATTGTCATGCTGAAAAATGAAGCTGTTGCCAATCAGACACTTTCCAGATGGTATTGCATGGTGCATCAAAATCTAATGGTACTTTTCTGCGTTCATAATTCCATCAGTTTTGACAAGATTCACCAGCACCACTGGCTGAAATGCAGCCCCAAACCATGACAGAGCCTTCACTGTGTTTTACAGATGGCTGTAGACATTCACTGTTGTACCTCTCTTTTGACCTCCTCCATACATATTGATGACGATTTGAACCAAAAATTTCTGATTTGGATTCTTCACTCCATAAGACCTGTTGCTACTGTTTTTCAGTCCAGTTCTTGTGTAATTTGGCATACCTCAGCCGTTCTCCCCATTTCCTTTCCTTAAGAATGGCTTCTTGACAGCCACCCTTCCAATGAGACCATTTCTGATGAGGCTTTGGTGAACAGTAGAATTGGATCAGCTGAAGGGCCAGGTGCATCTTTCAAGTCCTGTGTCATTTCTTTGCTAGATTTTTTTCCTATTTCTTAAGGACATGACTTTCAGATACTGTTCATCTGCTGTAAATAGTTTCTTAGGCCTGAAACTTCTTCTTTTGTCCTCCACTTGTCCAGTTTCCTCGAATTTTTAAGGACAAACTGAGATGTTGAGATAGTTTTCAGCTAACAGCTCTTTGGGAATCACCTTTTTGGTGCAAAAATACTATTTTATGCCTGTCAAACTGTTTTATCTTTGGTATTTTCCATAAAATCTTTGCTAAAGTTGTTATCTGTAGACACAGCACTGCTTCATCTCTTGAGTTAGGTGCTTAATGCTTGAATAATTCATAGGTCAGTGTTATGTGGCTTAAACAAAAAGCAATCCTGTGAAAATGGTCAGGTACAAGGACTGGACTGAAAATGAGTGAAAAAGTAGCCAATGAAAAACCTTGAAAGACCTTCAGAAAGCCTGGAGAACTATAGCTCAAGACCACTTAAAAAAAAAACTGCATGAAAGTCTCACTCCTCTGAAGCAAAATATAAAGAAATAAGGGTTGACTCAAGACTTTTGTGTTTGGCAGTTTTAACTACAGAGGAAAACTTGTGAAAATGCAGCCAGATAAACTTAAATGTCTCCTTAAACTCAGAGCACATATGTCCATCTAAAGTCTTTGAATTTCATCCAAGCTAAATAGTGCTTTGTAATAGACCAATAACTTCCCAAAATGAAAAATACTTCCCTTGCAGGAATCTTTTAAGTAAAAACTACTTTAATTTTATTAAAAACATAACTTTGAAAACTAGCATTTTTCTTTTGTCACATCTCACTCTGAGACATAACTTTCTCTGGTCACAGAAGATAGTCTGGTCCCTGGCCACCCAGCTATACAGCGTCCAGCCTCAGCCAAACAAAGCAAAAGTGCCAATCAGCTGCAAGTTGAGCCCAGCTGTTGCTGGGGCTGGGTGTCATGGGGCACAGATTAGGGTGGGGTGGCGGCTAAATGTCCACCACAGGGAGAGAGGAAGGGGTGGTAGTAAGGTAGCTGTGGGACTGCAGAAAGGGAATACAGGGGATGGAAGAAATCAGGCTGGAGTGTCAGATGAGGGATCAGATGATGTTTGGCCAAAGCCTGAGGAAGTATCATATGCGACACCTTCATGAGAGAAGGTTACTCTGGGCTGAGGCAGCCTTCAGGACCACAAGTCTCAGGAAATGCTGACGGATATACAAATCTACACAGACAAACACACACAGATTAAGTCTCACTGCTCACACTGACACACAAATACTCGAAGCAAACACTGAATCACATTCTTAGCAAAGGTCCCATTTGCCAGTGCACACACTCATTGATTAATCCATATGGGCTAGCACAAACACAGCAGCTTCTTACAGCTGAGTGGTGAAATTGGAGGGCTCCACCCAAACAAAGCTTAGCAAGTCACAATCATAGTCAATCAATAGTCTGCTGTCCCTCATAGATCTAGAGACTACAGCAACTCTGCTCCATACACAAAATCCTTAATAATCATTTACAATCTCACCAAAACAGACAACACATTCATGTGACAGCAAATATTTTAGCAAGGAATAAAAAGATAATATAAATCAGAAGTGTTTTGGAAGACAATTGAAACATCTGGCATATTTAAACTTGGGCCTTCCATATGATGCAGCAAGTCTTTGCTAATGTTAAAAGGATAAAAGAATCCCATCAATCTAATTTGTTAGGTCATATCCATCACTTATCATGGCAAAAAATGAAAAGATCACTTTCTGTTATCACACACTTAGTACTCAGTGATCCATCTATCCATAGTGAAGCAGCTTTAGCACTTATATTCTGCAGAGCTTTTCCTCTTACTCGAAGTGTCCACACAGCAGGTGGTGGTCTGGCGATTGACATCTGAGCGAGATGTGACCACAGATAGCCCTCCCTCTCTATTCCATCTGGAGCTGGCGCGGCACTCGTGACTGACAGCTCTGCTCTTAATAATTCATCTGGCCCTGGGTGTCTGAAGGTCAGGAGATCATCTGCTTGGGCCTGGGCGCTGAGAAGAGGTGGCACTGTCATCAAATATTTAGTGACCTGCTGTACTCCCAATACACTCTCAAAATACACAATCTCCTTCACTTAACACAGCACAGATTCGCACCCAGCAGCGGAATAGCTGAAAGGCACTGATACTGTTTGACAATGTGTGAGGGTTGCTAGCTGAGGAAGTGAGCAGCAAAGGAAGTGTATGAGGGGGTGTGTTGTTTTGCCTGTTGCACATATGGATTATGAGTAAATCAATAGTTGCAACTGCTGATGAGTCAAAGTGTTATCCTGTTTTAATTGTATAGCCAGGTCGGAAACAGAACTGAAAGCACGAAGACATGACACCAGCAGAGCAATGAAATGACTGAAACTGTAAACACTGAAAGGTAAATTCCTGTATTTGTCAATTTGCATAGTTGTCTCACTGTCTATTTAATGAAGGAAATGCGCAAACACAAAATGACAACCCTACACTGCAGCTCTAATTGACTGTCTGCAAGACTCCAGTTGCTGCTAATTGCTCTGCAACTGCAATACAGTTTGCAACACCATCCACAGGGATTTTCAGAGGAACACTTGTGTTTACTTTCAACTGGGCTCAGTAGGAACTGGTACATGGTGGTGTTTTTTGAAGGCTGCAGGAGCCTAATTCCCCAGTCACAATGTTAATTTGGTGGTGCGAAATCTTATGCATAAAAATCTGAGAATATTCTGACAAATCCTGGAATCTATCTATAATGAAATGTGCAACACTGGAGTCCATACGAGCCTCCTTAATAATCAATTCATTATTTGTTATTGAGGGTATAACAAACCTTTAGCCAAACACCGGAACCATTTCAACTCAAAAAGTTGTATTTTCTGGTTCCAATTCAGTGCAAAGTGTTATCCATATGAAATATTTTGAGAGCCGCAAGAACCTCCATATGTGGACATGTCTCCACCAGTCAAGCCCAGCAGCTGTAGAGACGCCAGCAGAAATGATGACCTAATACATGTCCCGCTTCATCATGATCACTCCTGAAAGAACATACACACACACATATCCACTCCGAAGCCAAGGCATTACACTCCACTCACTCCCAGATTTCAGGCAGGTGCTGCTGTTGTTTGTAGGAGTGTTGGCAGTACAGTCTTGGATTGCAGCATTGCTCTGCATCTGTATCAGCTTGATACAAGCAGTTACGTGTTCCTGGTGGTATGCTGCAACTCACAGAGCCTAACCGTTCCAGTACAAGGTTTCTCAATCTGAACCAGGAGTCTACGAATGTTTTATGGCTCTTACAGAATGTCTGTTTGCACATGACGGCATAGTTCTCTATATGCATTTAATATCTTTGTGTGTGTGTGTGTGTGTGTGTGTGCATCTGCAGGCTTCTGTGAGTGAGCATGCAGCATGTGAAGTTATTTGTGTGGTTGAACCACATCACCTATGCGTGAATTAAAACAGCGAGTGTTTCGTCAAGGCTTCTGAAAATGACTCACGCGGCAATATTTTGAAGCTCTGCTGCTGTCTAGAGGTGTGCACATCAGAGGTGGATGGGTCCACAGAGACACAGTTGGGGTAGGAGAGGAGACAACAGGAGGAGAGGAGAACGTTATTAGCACAATATCAATAAACATGCCAAGGCAAACATCTGTATGTCTGGTCTCAAACTTAGGCAGTTTTTGGAAAAGTATTGTCATCTCACACATTAACATCAGTCAATACTGTTGTGTTTCTGATTAATGTTTGCCGTATATATGTGGAATAGAGTAATTTTGCAATCTAGGCATCATAATTTACATCTATGCAAGAGTGTTTCATTCATTTTGCAGATTATTGAATCAGAATGTTAATTAGCCTGTGACATAGTTTGTTTGCTTTTTCACACCCTGCTGGAGATGCCACATTCACACCATTTAACTAGATAAACACACTAGAAACCAATCAAAATGTCTAGTTGGAATGTGGTCTGCTAAATTACATCAATTTTTAATGCTTGGTATGGATGTGTATAAAGAATATAATGTATATAATGAATGTTTTTATTTCTTCTTATTTGAAAAACCTGAAAATGTCCCAAGACTGCAGTTTCTTCTAATCCCACAAAAAAAAAAAAAAAAATTGTTGTTGCATTCAGATGTCCAAAGAACAAGCTATGACAAACGACTGTGCTTTGTGTGAAGATATGTGGAAGATAATAGCAGTTGTGTTTGAGCCCAGAGGGCTGGAGCCACAGGTGTTAAACAGCTAAGCGCTTTAGCTGCTCCAGGGGAAAAGATGTTATTGAACCAGGGAGGCTTCTCCAACGGCCCCTCTCTGCAGGGCAACTCAAAGCCCCAGGGTCAAAGGTCAGTGTGAGCAGCAATAGAAGTCATTTGTTTGGTTGTCGGCTCGACAGGTGAGCCCTGGGTGGAGGACCGGGGCTTCTCAAAACATCTCACCGGGCAAGAAAAAAACAGCACCAGAGGCTTAATATCAGGAATGTCCACCGCACACGGTCACCCACTCACCACACGTCACAACAAACCTGTGTTTACCCTTATTTCAGCCACTACTCTGTATGGTTTTGCAGTTTTGTAAGAAATTGTTATAGAGAGAAGGAGAAAAAAAGGAAAGAATGGTGACCATTGGTGCATAGCTCAGTGTTTGTTTCCATGTCACAGGGTCAAGTTTTTTCTTTTCTTTTTTTTTTTGGTTTGTTTTTTTGTGCTGAATGAGAGACAGCAGAGCTGCACCTGTGCTACAAGAGCGCCTGGTACCTTCCCCTCTGGCTGTGTTGTTTTCTATAGGAATCCAGCCTCTGGGTTTGGGCCCCAGCAGACTTATCATCACATTGAACATATTTGTGCACACATTCCTCCTCCTTTAAGCATATTGAACAAACTGTGTGGCCACTATAGAAGCACCACAGCTCATTTATAAAGCTATGGGTGACTTACTGTACATATCTCCACAATGAAGCCTGATTGCTTATTGGTGACAAGTCATATAAAGCTAAGTGCTTATTATATCCTAGACTTATGGGGAAATGATTTCGTGTGGATGGCTGCAGAGTCTAAGTTAAAGCATTGACGATATTTAACAATCTTTACTTTACAGACACATTTTCAATTCAGCAGTCCATACAAGTTCTTGTCAACTATCAGCAGTAAGTCTCAAGTAAAAAAATAAGGAAGCTCTGTGCCACAATATTGAATTTACATGTCTGACCTTCTACCTGGGAAAATTGGACTTAAACTTACCCAAATGTGACAGATATCTACTAAAAATCTTTGTGGTGGCAAGTAAGAAGGCTATAAGAAGGCATCGGCTTTGGAAAGAACCTCCCACTATCGAGCAATGGTTTGCCATAATTAAAGATGTTCACTGTATGGAACAAGTGACAGCCCTGCAACAGACCGGTGACCTGTCCAGGGTGTACCCCGTCTCTCGCTCTATGACAGCTGGGATAGGCTCCAGCCCCCAACCATGACCCTGAATAGGATAAGTGGAAGAAAATGGATGGATGGATGTAAAAACTGACCTTCAGCTTAAGATTACAAAAAGGAAAATGCGATGCTTTCTGGGGGAAATGGAACATATATTGCATTGTGGTGATGACCTATTTTTATTTTGTTTATTTTATTCTCTTTGAAAACATTGTTGATGTTTTGATCTTGACAGCCAGTATTCGCCAACTTTTTATTTTTCTTGTTTGTGTTCTCTGAACTGCTTGGCTCTATCGTGTAAATATTGTGTGCTATTTGGTTTGAGAGTTTGGAGCAGTTCTGTTTTGCTTTGTATGTAAAAAAAAAAAAAATGATAATACAAAAAAGTTTAAAAAAATAAGTACAGTCATGTGGGAAAAAAAACTATACTATAAACTTTTCATAGGACAATCCTGTGAAAAACTAAGTACACCCCATGATTCAGTAGCGTGTAGAACCACCTTTAGCAGCAATAACTTGAAGTACTCATTTTCTGTATGACTTTATCAGTTTCTCACATCGTTGTGGAAGAGTTTTAGCCTACTCTTCTTTACAATGTTGCTTCAGTTCATTCAGGTTTGCAGGCATTCATTTATGCACAGCTCTCTTAAGGTCCCTCCACAGCATTTCAGTCAGGTTGAGGTCTGGACTTTGACTGGGCCATTGCAACACCTTGATTCTTTTCTTTTTTGGTCATTCTGTTGTAGATCTGCTGGTGTGTTTGTGATCATTGTCCTGTTGCATGACCCAGTTTAGGCCAAGCTTTAGCTGTCAGACAGATGGCCTCACATTTGACTCTGGAATACTTCGGCATACAGAGAAGTTCATGGTTAACTCAATGACTGCAAGGTGCCCAGGTCCTGTGTCTGGAAAACAAGCATAAATCATCACCCCTCCACCCCCATGCTTGAAAGCTGGTATGAGGTGCTGATACTCTGTGATTGGTGGTGTTGTGCAGATTTCCACTTCGGTCTCGTCTGTCCAAAGGACATTGTTCTCAAAGTCTTGTTTTGTTCAGATGCAACTTTGCAAGCCTAAGCTGTGCTGCCAGGTTCTTGTTAGAGAGAAGAGGCTTTCTCCCAGCAACCTTTCCAGACAAGCCATATTTGTTCAGTCTTTTTCTAATTGTACTGTCATGAACTTTTAAGATAACAATAAATTGTAACCCCAGCACACTGTCTTACGTTTCAGTCTAACTGACCTTCATCAGGTACAAAGCCGTTATTATTATTATCTTAAAAGAATTTTTCTGGTGTGCAGAGATTTTGAACCAACTCTCATGAACTTTAACATTTAACATCCCACCTGAGACCTGTAGAGTCTGACATGTAGCTCCTGGGTTTGTTGCAATTTCTCTGAGCATTGCACGATCTGACCTTGGCACGAAGTTGCATCCACTCCTGGGAAGATTGTGACATCGTGTTAACACACACCTAAATACTTCAGACCAGCAAACTGCCAAAGCTTCTGCTTTTATAGAGGTGGTCACACTTGCTGATGATCAGTTAATCCAGTTCATTTTATTAGCACCACGTGTCTGCTACTTAGCCTCTTAATTCCTGTGGAAGCAATAACGGTGCACTTTTTTTTAACTTTCTTTTTCATATGACTGTAGATCTCAATAAATTTCTTGACATTTTTACTATATTTGAAATATAAAGAAACATCAGATTGTCTTTAAAACAGTGTCTGTTAGTGTCAATAGAGTTGTTTATCCACAGTAATAGTTTGGGACAGACCAAAAACAGCTTTTCAGAAGAAGAAGAACCTCATATCAGCTGTGAAGCTTCAGGGAGTGGACAGCCTGGAATAATTCATTCAACTACGAATTCAACAGCATATAAAAGAGCTTGAAGATCGCATGAAGCCATTTATCTGAAAGTTGAAGCTGAACCAAAAGTGGACTTGTTGTGGTTAGATTTAAAATTGACAGTGCAAGAAAACACAAAGCAGCTTAAGAACTTTTGCATGGAAGAGTTGTCAGTAAGTCAGTGTCACAGACTGTGGGACAATTGTGAGAAATGCCTATGTGATGTTCTGCTATAGAGAATCCTTGCTTGTGAGGCCACTGGTATACTTACTTTTTTCCACAAAAGAATACTACATCTGTATATTGATATTTTTGGTAAACTAATAATTGAAAAGCCTAATTTTCATAGTGGTTGTGCACATGTATACCATACTTTATTTGTAGGTACTGCAACAATGAGGGTCCAAATATGTCAAAAAAGCAAACAATTTTCATGGAAATTGCTTTCACATGTACGCTTACTCGGGACTGTACTTAAATGAAGATGTTGCTTGCAGATTAATAATGCAAAGGCACACCTACAAATAAATGCTAGTGTAGTTTCAAGTGTATACAGTTTGGTAATAAAATAGCTTCATGTGTTCATTTTGTTGCACAGCTGCTATTTCCAAGGTTAAGCACGGATACACTTTTACTTAGAAAAAAAAACTCTGAACGCTTGGACTTTTATTTGAAATGGAGCAATTTTCCACCGTACAACTGCTACTTTCACTTATGTGAGTGGTCAGAACACTTGTTCCCCTGACTACCAGCTGCCAATGTATATGAATAGACATCATACAAGCTCTTTAATGGCTAACTCAACATAGCCTGTTCTTTCAGACAGCAGATCAGTGCACTAACAAGCATGAAGTTATGGTCCGAAGCTGAACATGACAGGGCATTAGATGAATTATCAGAAGGGGCCGTGACTATTTCAAAGCTGTAAAAACAAGGAGGTACACATGAAAACATCTGCTGTGTGCGCCGGTGTGAGAGAGCGCAAAATATAGCAATTTAAGACCAAGAAAAATACTTGGAACATCATCATCTCAATTTTCAAGCAGTCTCCAGACTCAACAGCACATGTGAACATGAACACACAGCACACACACACAGATGTCCTATGTTGTCCTGTCTTGATGGGCTCTGCAATAGAGATAATTATGTTTAAATACAGGCGGTTAAAGATAAATGAGCAATAGTAGGTAATGATGGCTTATTTCCCATCTGTCTGTGCCTTGCAAAGCAGCTGAGCCTTGTGAATGAACATCACTGTTCTGAATGCACAGAGCTACTTTAGAGCAGCAATTTATCTCACACATTATAAGCATGTAATGTTAAGTAAACAACACTTCAGCAATGGTGTTATACCCTAAAAACCTTCCCATTTTCTTGTTAGAAAATTCTCACCGAGAAGGAGAAAGATATTTATTTCGTGCTTGATAATGTGAATGAAAAACAGAAAGTATGGACTTGTTGTTCTTTGTTACCACAACAGTCTTCCTGGTTCTGCGTCACTGGCCTGTAAACCAAACAAGAGAAAAGAGTATTTAAGGAGGGCTTAATGTGTTGCAGGTTGACAGAAACCAGGCCATTGACATGCAGGAGAGTGTTGTTGGGTGATTGAAAACGCAACTGCACAGAGAGAAAATAAAAAAAGGGCTGAGCGAGGGAGGCCTTGAAAAACATCCTGCAAGCACTTTAAAAGAAACTTTACTGCTACTCCCAGAGGGAGTGAGGAAGAAAATGGCCACCTGGAGCCTTCACCGTGCCGATACATTATTCTGTTTTTATTTGTCTCACCTCTTTTACTGTCTACTTCCTCTAAATCTTAATCTCTTTTTTCCCCAACATTTTCTGCAGCAGATTTTTTCTTACTCCCTTTTTCACTCCTCATGCACACAGGCACACACACACACACACAAACATAAGCACGCACACCAAACACGTCTAGGGCATGCAGGTGCGAAGGTTGTGTAAGCAACTTATTCCAGGTGCAGCTCAAATGTTTCTGTTGTGACAAACCCTGAATTGCATTTCCACATTCCAGTACATTATTAACCTTCTGTTTCGTTCTAATCGTTTGAAAAGCTGAGGACTGAATGGCAGATTTTAAAATCTGAGGCATCTGTTGTTTATGTCATACGATACAGAGACTTAAAAAGATTTTTTGACAAGGTTAAGATGGCTCTTAAATAAATTCATTCATAGGAATGAAAAGCAGTTACTTACTTTTTTCAGGTCAGTTGTGTTGAAGCGAACTTGTTCCTGCCCAAAATTTGTGGCAGCTTCCTCACCAGTTCAAAATCTTGCTCTGCATTTGGAAAGTAGACAAAAACGGGGAAATATGTGCCTACAGTGATGGGAAGCTTCACTGTCTACTGAGCCTGAGCTGGAGATGGGTTGACAATCTTCTAAAGAGCAATTAGATCAAAGAGGGAAGCTTGGCATTAAACACACAGGCTCCTGTAAGACTTTTTTCCCTACATGAGCCTATACAACCTCCACTAGGTGCAGAGTATTCATTAAACCCTGTGGGGTAATGATGACAAAGTGGCAATATGAGGTACAACTCCCTCACACTTTAACATATAGGTAGGCAGTATTTTATTTACAAATAGTGCCATGGGTCAAGCAACTTTTTGTGGCATAATGGACAGCAAACAGAAATCCCTGATGCATACATGCATATCTCAAAACTGCAGCTAATAATTCAAAATCTACCCAGGGGAATTCTGGGTGGGCTGTCCTGAATGTTTGATCCCCAGAAGATGAATCCTAATGACTTAAATAATCCCCTAACTTTTCCTTCAAAATGTCCTTTGGACAGACGAGATTAAAGTGGAAATCTCCACAGCACCACCATTCACAGCATATACACACAAACACCTCATACCAACTCTCAAGCACGGTAGTGGAGGGGTGATGATTTGGGCTTGTTTTGCATCCATATGACCTGGGCTCCTTGCAGTCATTGAGTTGACCATGAACTCCTCTGTATACCAAAGTATTCCAGAGTCAAATGTGAAGCTAGCTGTCCAACAGCTAAAGCTTGGCCCAAATTGAGTCATGTGACAGGCCAATGTTCTCAAGCACAGCAGCAAATCTACAACAGAATGGCTGAAAAAGAAAAGAATCAAGGTGTTGCAGTGGTCCAGTCAAAGTCCAGACCTCAACCCGATTGAAATGCTGTGGAGGGACCTTAAGAGAGCTGTGCATAAATGCATGCCTGCAAACCTGAATGAACTGAAGCAACACTGTAAAGAAGAGTGGGCCAAAATCCTCCATAATGATGTGAGAGACTGATAAAGTCATACAGAAAACAATTACTTCAAGTTGTTGCTACTAAAAGTGGTTCTGTAAGATACTGAATCATGTACCCTGCTTCTGTAATTTGACTTCGTTTTTGTTAAACAAATAATGACACTATGTAAAATGTCATGTGTTGTTGTTCATCTCAGGTTGTATTTACCTCATTTTAAGACCTGGTGAGGACTAGATACTTTTTTTATTATGCCTGGATACATAAAACCTTAGAAATGACAGAGGGTGTACTTTCTTTTTACCATGATTGTAGCAAGTATTGCCATGAAATTTGATATTGAAGCCCATCTCAGGAGGAATTTTAATAATTTTTGCGGTCACTCTTCACCTAGCACTATTATTAAACTCAACCTTTCTTCAAAAGTTAGTTTATCAATAAAATACCTGCAATACTAATGATATCACAATTAGCCTCTTTTCTGTTAATGCGCTAATTAAGCTGTTTTCTCACATGCACTGCGGCCCTGAACTTTTCTAGCCCTTTTCTAGCAGGGCTGCATGTGAGAAAGCAAATGTACAACTCAGTCAGATTAACCTGCCAGCACTGTAGTGTGATGTCCAGATTGAGAAGGACACTGGTAAAATGTCTACGTGCTGCCTGTGACACTCTCGACCTAGGTGTCACCCCTCACCTAAAAGAAGTAGTGATCAGGCATCTTACCTGGAGAATCTGCTGACAAAGGGCTGGGACTTTTGACCCAATTCTCCTGACATTGTCTGCACTTCATGCGTGAAAATGGCTTGAGTCAATGTTAGCATTCGAAAATGCTAATGCAACAGTGGTGAGCATGCTACCAAACGTTAGACCTTCTATACATCAGCATGTTACTATTGTCAATGTGCACATATAAGCATATTTATTTCAATAAGCTATTTAGCTCAAAGTGCCTGTGCCTAATAGAAGCCCTAATGTGGTTGTAGGTTATTAATGCTGTTAATTGTAATGCGGTGAACAGGTTACCTAGCCAAAGCTTTTTTCTTTTGCTGTCTCCTTAATAATCAAAAACGTTACACACAGCAGGGGAGTGTATCTCTTTACATTCTTTAATCTTCTCATCTTTCTTCGACAGCTGGAAGAGGCTTCGCTAATCTTTCCAATCAGGCAAGCATTTCCTGTCTGATCCACTGTCAAAGAGAGCAAAAAAAAGAGAGGAAGATGAAAAGCCATGGTGAGATGGAGTGAACTCTTGCAGGAAACATCGGTGTCATTATTGCAGTTGACTGTGCATGTCTGCAGGCACGCAAGCACATATTCACACCTGCAAATGGGTCAGTAACTCACAGAGCAAATGTTCATTCACATGCCTGCGTGTAAGCATTCATGCATGTTGACATACTGTGTATACAGACACACATAACAGGCAGGGCATGTGGAGAAACACAATATGGCAGGCATGCATGGCCATAAAAATCCAAAAGACAGGAAAGATAAATACACTGTACTTTCAATATGGAATCATATTTTTAAATAATATTATATTAACAACAAATAAATGTCCTTTTTCATTAGGAAGAACGCCAATTAATTTGTGCAAGCTAAGTATGATAGTGTAAGACCCGAGGCCCTTGTCCAAACAAGATGAAATGTGAGATGAGTGGTTTTAATCCAAGGCAATCAATCTGCTCCACTCAATGACTGCCAGACTTAAGGGCTCCACATCTCACCTCAACTCAAAATGTGATTTCCACTGCAAATATCCTGTATAGTCATGTTTTAATCAACATCGTGTGTTTTACTTGGAAGCAAATGATTATTATTAGGATATAATTTTGACTTCTCCCTACATGAGGGAGAAGCAGGTGCTGGCACACTCAAAATGTCTGTTTAAATTTAAAATAAAGCCAAGTATCATTATACAGATATTGTTATTTTCAAGTGTATTTTCGGTCTTTTCCATTACTAAGTTAGAAGAGACTGAGCCAAACAAAGAGAGCAGGTTAGAAAACAAGAGACAGAGAGAAATTGTGAGTGTCTGTTTGGAGTTAGACATGCAGAACTGAGGAGCATCTGTCCTGTCACGCTTCTGGTCTGGAACAGCCGGAGGTGCCCATGCTAAATAAGCACAACAAATTCAGCACAGGAGGGTGTGTGTCTGTGTGGGTGTGTGTCTGTATATGAGCAGGAATGGGGAACATCAGGCAGCTTTGACACGGAGCGGCACCTTTCCAGTGAAACGAATCACCTCATCGTGTCTGTAGTGCCAAAGGTTAAACCGATCTACAGGAGTTAAGTCGAGATGGAAAAGATCCAGAAGAGTGTGAATGACAATTCATCGCTGTCAGCGGCTGTAATGAGCTAATGAGGAATAAATGTGACCTGTTGAATGAGCTCAGCTCTGAAATAAAGTGGTGTTTACAACACGGGTCTCGGCTCTCCATATCTCATTATTAACTTGAATCTAACGTCTCTCCTCCTCCTCAAATCCAGACATCTGCTGTGTGTTTGCAGTTACAATGCATGTTGAGCAACCAGAACCACCAAGAAGCAGCTAATTCATGGGTGTTTTGTCGCTTTTTTTTGCATCATGCCAAATGCTACCAGCCAGCAGAGGATTCCATTTTTGCATATGGAAGAGATTGTCAAGATGTTAAATTATCACATTTGATGGCATGGGAAACTTGATTTGGAAAAAATAGTTTGCATAGCATTTCAAATTTGGATGATACTCCATGTCACACAGCTGATTCAGTTTGATTCTGTTTTGTTTTTTTCTGAATTATAATTTTATGACTGTGACAGTGACCCTGAATTGGATAAACAGTCCAAGAAAATGGATGCATGGATGGATAATTTTATGATTCAAATTAATGTGTTTTACTATTCTTGAATTTGACATGTGCACGAGTGTGCATGCAATGTGCAGAACTTTTGTGTGTTAATGTTTCTAAGATAGAATGCTTGTTTTTTTCGCCCACATGTGAGTTTATTATGCCATATTTGATTTCTGAACTCCAGCATTCTTCTAGCCCTAGCTCCAAGGTAGGTAGGGCTAGAAGTGGAGGTGTATACTAAAATACTGAGTGTCCATGCTTGCTCTTTTACAGGGGAGAGAACAGTGACGGTTTCCCCTTTCACTCATTCCCTGAGTCTTTTTCTCTCATGGCCATACCTTCATATTTAACTTTGACTATGTTTCTGTGAGAACAACAGTCCTGTGTTGGTAAAAAGAACTGGACGAACACCAGAAAAAGCAAACATCTGTTAGGTAGGTTAAAACCCACCTTCAAAATCTGTCTGGAAAGCTCAAAAAGGCCTTAAGTTATTGTCCACTTTTCTTCCTCCAATAAACAGAAGTAGATAAATAGAACATATTTTCAATGCCCCGTAAATCAGCCTATATTTCAATTAGTTCACCATTCAGTACCAAGCGAATCCAGCCTGTAAAAGTGTCAGCAATATTTAATCCAACATCTTACTTACCTTAAAAGATTGCGAGAGGGGTTTTTTTTAATATCATTTCTAAACATAACTCTTATAAACTCTCATCATGCACTTCATACAGTTGCAGAGAGACTAAGACCTTCCCAATGACACAGATGTCCACAGCCCCGGTGTTAAAATGTTAAAGAACAATTTCTCCCTCTGCAATCCTTACAAAGTAATTTTACATAATTTTAAAGACATCCTGCATTCCCCCCCTGCCTGACAGAGAAGGTAAGCGCACACACATTCACACACATGTATGCAAACAGCCCTCAGCGCTGCTCTGTGGGTTTTAAGTGTGCATAACATGGCAGCCATTATCCTATTAGCAGCAGCAGAGGCCTGGGGGCAGGCAAGGGAGCAAAGGAAGGAGTAAGGAAACTAGCATCAAAAAAAGGAGCTGCAGTCAGTGGAAGGAGGGGAATCCACAGCCCACAGGTAAAAGGAGAGATGCTGATATTGATGAGGGAGCGAGAGATGAATGTAAAGTGCACGGATAAGGAAAACAAGCCAACATAGGTTTAGCAGCTGTGGCTACAGGAGTGCAACAATATGATTGGAGCTGTGGAAACTAGAAAAAAGACACAGATTATTAAGGGATGGAGAAGAAAGACACAAAAATTGACTAAAAATAGAAGCAGGGTATACCCACAAAAATCTTCAGAAGAAAGAACTGGGAGGCCTGCTGTGGGAATATCATTACTTTACCTGGCATGCATTTGAAAGCTCTTTAAATTACTCATATTCTCTTTGAGCTTTAGCAGAGGCCCTGCCAAGCTTGATTTGGCCACCATTTGCAGATCCCAGCTCCAAAGTCAATCTCCCCTTTGAACTGCCCAAATAATGGACTTCTCCAACTGCTTCATTATTGCATGCTAATTTCCTTCATGATAAACCAAGTTGCTCTTCTTCACTGTCACACACCAGCCCCAAGAGCTCCAAGCACAGCGGGGGCCTAACGACGACGGGCTTATGCAAACTCTGTATACCCTCTCTGCCCCCAATTAATCCCCCCACCCGCACCCACCTCCTTTTTCTCTTCCTTCCTTCGCTACCTAACTTCCATTCCTCACTTTCTCTCTCGTTATTCAGCTACCCTGTCCAGGCTCTTTCACAAGGTCTCTATTGAAGTCAGGGAAAAAGGCTCAGCAGCAGCTGGCCACTCTTTTCTCCAAAGCAGGTATAGAGGAGCTGGGAGCTCTCTGCATGAGTGAGCCCCACTCCTCCAGCTCCATTCAGCTCTGCCTTTGCCTCCACTATTCACCAAGGCTCTACTTTGTCAAGAGCAAGGGAGCAAATGAAAAAAAAAAGGAGGGATCAGCCTTTTCTCTCTTTGTACTCCACATAGCTATACAAGCATTCCCAAAGCCTCCGCTAATGAGTTGGCCACAGTGTTGTGAGCGGAGAGAGAAACAGGTTTGCGAAAAAGAAAAGGTTTGATTAATATGGGTTCATTCTTTTCTCTGATGGAATGCCAGTCTTATGTTCATCAGCCTACTGGGTGGTTTTGCTTTATAAGTCCATTTGTGTTGTATACACCAGCTTTAGGATATTTAGAGGAAAGCTCAGCAATTAAAGATGATAATAAATGTACAAGTGCAAATGCAGTGGACTGTGATTTTATTGAATCACTGTAATTTATGTGGTTCAGAGGGAAAATGTTTTGTGCCCAAGCAGTAAAGTGGCTGGCAAACACGCACTCTTTGTGGCAACAGTTAACACACCGTCTAATTGCCATTTCTCCACAGTTAATGATACACTTAAGATAAAGTAATGATGCTGAATGAATTGCTCGTAAACATATACAACGCATACCAAGAGGGAGGCCATATGGCTCACCAGTAAATGGGTATCCAGTTACTTCAGATAAATTGAATTTTCCACCTCTGGTCTGTGGTGCCATTGAGTGTGTTTGAAAACCTAATTGAATTGAGACTTTCAGACCATTCTGATTTAGCTGGCTAATTAAACCACTCAGTGGCTATCTAAATGCCAGGCCAGTGTGTAACCAGCCATGAAATGTGACAGGTCAAAGGTAGGCCTGGTGATTTTAAATTAATGGATTAAAATGAAGTAATTTGAAACACTGAGGTTGAAAAGAGCTTTTCTAATGTAAGATTTTAGAGCAAAACCGGCACTGAGTTCAGTAATTCCAACAGTTTTATAGTTATATTCCATACAACAACAAAAGCTGTGTTGAAATCCCTTTCAGATCCTTCAAGAGAGAGCAAAGGACAAGGGCAAAGGAGAGGGACAAAGACAAAAGAGAGAATGAGATCCCTTTTTCCTACAAACGCATTCACACTAAAAAACACAGAAACAAAAGGCGCTGGCAGACTAAAAACTATTTGGCTGCTGCAGCCTTGCACCACAGAAATCACCTTTCAAAGAGTGAAACAAGCACATTCCTCTCCTTGGACAGAACAAAAAGTGTTCCAGGCCAATGCTTCTTTTATGAAATATTCTATTGACAAGGCCTATTAAAACAACCATAGCCGAATACATAAGGGAGTCACCTTTCCCCACCCTGCCTGTCAAAGTAGCTGTAAACCAACAAGCCGTGGCTTCAGCTTCGCAGGGTGAGGATGTGAGCAATGTGGACACAAGTAAACACCTGTTGAAAGGACATGGAAACTAACTGCCATTTTGGCCCTACTTTCAACAATGCATACCTTCACTGCAGCTGACACTGTGGCTTGAAGCGTAAGCACAATAGACAAGGTGAGCACCTCTTGCCACGCCTACCTCGTGATGGAACAGGTTAGGGAGCTGGTATGGTTTGTCTCTCATCATTTGCCGTTGGGCTGCAAAGCTGCGAGTCTTACCTACTGACAGGAACTTGGCACAGCACGGCCTGATTCACTCTCCTCATTAGACAAACAGTGATGAGAACTGTAAATGTTAGCACACTTTCTATATAGACAAAAAGAAACAGAAGAATAGCTAGAGCTACAGTGTTTGGACACCTGCAGATCGTGTGGCTGTGCTGACTGCTACCAGCCACACCACAGTTGAAACTTTCTTTATTATTGTCTTTCATTACCTGTGGTTTAGTTCATTACCTAGGTGAAATATCTATTCCTCTTGCGGTAGGTGTGATTCCTAACTTATTTCTTTATTAAGGATGTAAATTTCAGGGTAATATATTTAATTATTCTGTGAAAGTGTTAACAATAATAACTGTGAACAAAAAACGACGACACAACATATTGTGCTCAGCTCATGCATATCCTACTGATATGCATATATCCATATCTTTTCGGCTTGTTGCAAGAGCCATGTAAAGCAAGTATATCAGGTTGAACGGATGTCCTGGGAAATACTGTTGTACTTACTTTAACAGCCAAAAAATTATTTCTATATCTCACTTCCACGTGTAGAAGAGTTTTAGACAAGAAGAAAAGTGTAATGTCCCGCGCATATAGTGGCCCTGAAGAACATGCAGTGGGAATAGAAAAGGCAAAGTGAGAAAAAAGAACTAAACACAGAAATGATGCAAAGAATGATTCTATATGTTGGTAGTGTTTTCTCTATTTGCAGCACATGTCAGTGTTTGGGTGTGTTTTCACATACACACACAATTACACGTTATTTTTTTACATATAAATAAAAGACATATCTTCTACTCTGTCTGTTAATATTAACAATTCATTTATTGCCATCAGTTAATCGTTGATTATTCTCAATTTTGAGCAAACCCTGCAGTAGACAGGTCAGAGCCTTTCATCCAAAATGCCTTGCACGTGGAGTATTTATAGACATACTGCACCTCTTGCCTTGATATTTTTCTTTCTCTACACCTGTCATGCTTTTCTCTTCCCCTCTTCACCCATGTCCTCTGCCTTGCAGGCCACGTAATCACGCCACTTAGCAGGCGGACTGGTATCGACACAAGTGCCCAAACTGTTTCTGCTTCTTATTAGAAAGGCATCTCCGCACTTTTGCAACACCCGTTAGCCATCTAGTCCCAGTTTGATGAGTTGGCTGGGTTTCACGCCTCTCCACTTTATAGTTGATGAATAGCTGCAGCAGATGGTTTGTTATCTTTGAAGATTCCTGTAAGACGAGCGTGATGAATCGCTCCAGGCCTTGCACATCCAACCACCCCCCACCCCCCTCCCCTTCCCGCCATCATGTTACCCCTCCAGCACTGAAATGAAGTGCAATGTGAACAATATGTATTTGACTCATCGCATCACATAAGAAGCTACTACCTGCACTTTTCTCATACCGGCCCTGAAATCTTTGGACATGTCTTTATTGACACTTTCATTCTGTTCCAGCTGTATAAACACCAATATGGATGGTGTTAAAAACATATATACAGAAAAAAAGACTAGAGCTCATCTGGTGCAGTCATTATCCTCTTTATAATGGACTCTCATGACAGACCCATGTCCACTCACAGCAGCACACAGAAGAGAATGGGCGTGCGGTGAGTCTGAACAGTGTCCCAGTCATGATAGCAAATGCCGTTAATGCTTTCCTTACAATGTGAAATCTTTCTTTGGCTGTGGATTTAACGCACAGCAAAACTAGTGCCAAAACATATGCTGTCACTCTATTTCAAACTGAAATAATAAAAGAAATTGTTCTTGCCTGCTGCATTAGTAAATATTATTTGTGTGCCAAAGTCACCCAGAGCAGGTTATCCACCAGATAAATCACATTAAAAGACACATAACAGTCCTCTCAAAACAGAGCCCCGAAGTACCTGGTCCACATACCCCATCTGTCGAAGGAACATCAAAATGCAGGGTTGGGCATTTTTTTTGCATAGCTGTGATAGTAGACTTCCTGTCACTTGTAGAGATGGCCTTCAATAATGAAGTTAAAATGGCAATTCAGTGTTATTATAAACTGATATTGTATATAATGATTTCTTTATTAATCCAAATTGAGTCTCAATTAAAAACATATTGAAAGAAGACATGATTCAGCACTGCACTGTGCCAAATATTGCTAAGAACTATGGTTATTATATAACTATAGCTTGACTTACCAAAACATATTATCTGTTTAAGGTTGGGTAAATAAAACAGCAAATCAGACCTATGGCATGTTGCTGCAAAGTACTTTCTAAATATATTTCTCATCAAATTAATATATATAAATACTTTATCATTCTATAACATGGTAATTGCAAAACGTTTTCTGTGAAGTTGTGCAATTTTTCACTCTTAAAAGCATTTAGAATATTTTGTAAAGACATTTCATAACTCCAAACAAGAGCCTCATAGCAATAGTTTCTGGACAAACTATAGAAATTTGTAATCCTCTGTTACTCAGTTCTCCATCACCAGTGAAGTCATGTTTTAACAGCATCTCATTTCACAGATATTTTCCTTGCTTCCAAGAGCTGGAGGCCTCACCTGTAGGCCACTGTGCTCACTCATACATATGGTGCAATGTGAAACCTTCGCCTATTCACTGGAAAGGAACTGTGCCGCTAAACTGCCTGCAGTGCTCCAGGTGTGAATATCTATGTCCTTGCTACTGTGATTAATAGCAATGAAATCTGGGACTTCTCCCAACACGAAGCGATCACAATAGCTCTGACAAAGTCGATCAATACTATCTGTCAGTGCTGAGAAGAAATGTGATGAGAAGAAAAAGTGTGCAAGAGGCCAGGAGGCTGACAGGACCATTGATTTATCACAGATGTGCATTTTTGAGACACCGGGCAAATATGATTTCAACATTTGGGAAGAATTTTGTGCTATCATGTGGCTATTACCAGGCACGCTCAAATGGTAAGCGACTATTCTGGATGCACAAATCACACACAGGTGTGAGTGTGGGTTTCCACATACAATTACACGCATCAACTTTGCACACAATTGTATATGCAAATTGTCAGGCGCATGCAAACAAACCATTTGCAGCTTTTTGCACATACCTACAGACAATTAAGAAAGAGATACTCAGATGCTTTACTTAACATCACAACAATTTAAAGACACCCTATTCAAAGTCATTGTAAAATCTATCCATCCATCCAATTCTGGGTAGTGGGGGTGATGGAGCCTATCCCAGCTGTCATAGGGTGAGAAGTGGGGTACACCCAGGTGAGGTTGCCAGGCTATCACAGGACTAACACAGAGAGATACAACCATTCACACTCATGGCCAATTTCAAATCATCAATTAACCTAACCAACATGTCTTTGGACTGTGGGAGGAAGCTGGAGTACCCAGAGAAAACCCACGCAAGCACAGGGAGAACATGCAAACTCCACACAGAAAGGCCGGCTGGCTTTAAGTCCAGCCGCCGGAGGATTTTAACCCTTGGTGTGATGTGACAGTGCTAACCACTGTATCACTGTGCTGTCCGCACTTAAGTACAGTTATAGTTAATTATACTTGCTTCCTAATAGAGGAATATAAAAGTATAACAATAAAAGTATAATTAAGCATAACAGCACTTAAGTACAGTTACACTTAATTATTCTTATACTTGCACTTTTAGTATTTTGACTGTATACACTTTTATACTCCACTGCTAGGAAGAAAATAAAGTATTTTTTTTCTCCACCATTTTATTTTTGACAGCTGTTACTAGTTAAGATTAAATATGTTCACCTGTGATTAGAAACTTTGTGCATACATTACATACATATACATATGTACACCTATGTACTTAAACTACAATTCATTATATAGTCAGAATTATCCCAACACTCACCAGATGCACAATTAATGATGCTTGGACATTAATCTATCAGTGTTAAAAACAGTAATATCCATCCATCCATCCATCCTTTTTCTTAATCACTTATCCAATTCAGGGTTATTGGGGGGGGATACAAAAAGTATTTCTGTACTTTTAGTCATGTAAACTATCTTATTCCTCCAACAGCACTTACTGCAGGAGATCAACTCTTTTCTTTATCTGAACATGTGCAAAGTACTTTTTTGGCTCTGAAATGAAGTGGAGTGGAGCTATAAAGGGGTTTTAATAGGTAACACTCAAATGAGATACCTACTTGTTCACCTGAAACAATGAAAGTACTGTAAATGTACTTACTGTTATACCATTGTTAATATTCATGCATACTCACACTATGCACAAGCAAATGCAGACTGCCAAGTGAACTTACTTATTCCAGATGGAATTTTATCTTATTTGACAGAAACTGTTGTGGTGAATATAGTCCCAAATCAAGAGACGATATAAGGCAGCTGCTGCCTTTTGACACGCACAGCACACACTTTACTGATAAAACGTGTGAACTAAGTAAAGTATGCAAATGTGCTGTTTGCGGCCACATTTTACAGAGCATTTAATTTAAAAACAGTGAAGTCCACTTACTGTGGAATATTTAAGGCAAGTAACTAGTTGCCTTTTCTTTCAAATGCCTGAGACTGAGGTAAACAAAGCCAACTGCGCATGCATCAAGACAGCCAACTGTTTAATCAGCTTCCCCTCTGGCTCTTTATTTTATATGTAAATCTTGATGTCAGGTTTACTAACAAACACTTAAAACGGGCATTCAAGCCAATTACGTTATTATGGCTTGTTATAATCCGATTACAGAGCTTGATCTGGGTGATTGTCTCTTTAAGAAGCAGTGAGAGTGAGAGGAGGTGGTGCGGTTTCACACCCCGGGGTGGGAAACATAGGCGGGGCCAGCAACCGCTGAGTGACAACTGCTCAAAGGCTCTCCAACTTCGCGACGCTAGGAGAACCCGTAACGACCAATGAGGTTAGGCTGCAACCCGGCCGTCAACTTGCAACAGCCAATCGCAGTGAGCCATGGGAGGATCCTTGAATTGCTGTTGTGTTTTCAACGTGGGACTACGGAACGATCCCCTAGGAAAAAAGGAAAAGTAACTCGGTAAAAGGAAAAAACTCATGGTGGTAGTGAACGCTCAGAAGGAGGGGTGGGGTGGGGGGACTCAATTTAGCTATTAATCGGATCGTCGAGATTTAGTGACCACAGACTGTACCTGATAAGATGTTGGTTGAGTTGCTTTCAATGGGACTGAGTGTGTGTGTTTCAAAGTTGGATGTATTCGGCCGCTGCGGTCTGGACCATATGCAACGCTCGGCTTGAGAGACCAACGCTGGAGTTTTCGCCATTATTCCTGCGAGTCCTAACTTATTTTCCACATATTCAAATTTCTGGTGGTCCGTCTGCATCACCCACGGAAGTTCCGTGTGGCTGTCTTTTTTTCTCGTTTTCACACTGCTCCGCTGATAAACTGTTACTTTGAGAGGTGTACGGGCGCAGTGTTCTTTAACATTTCACTGTTGGATGTTTTCAGAGGTCGCCACAAGCAATATTCCTACTGGCAAATTACATTTAGCCTTTTATGGACAAACTCTTGCAACTTAAATTTAAGTTCAAGGCGACCTACAAGTTCGTTGTAGCCGAGTTTTGCCGGCTAGTCCGTGATTTACCTTTGATTTTTAGCCCGCGTCGGGACACTAGAGGAGAAAGTTGGAAGTGGGGACTTGTCTCAGAGATGAATGTTGTTGGGAGGGAAAACATTTGGCTGCATCAAAGTTGTCTGTACTAGCATCTTTAGTACAAAAAGACAATTAATGAGCTGTAACAAGCTTTTATTTTTTTCGAAGCTACATTAAGATACCAGGTTGTGGGCACCAGGAGAGAGCTCAGCGGCCGCGCTATTAAAACTGGATACAAAATGGCGGCGTTCCTGGGACGATTTGGATATGTTTCTCGATGTGTTTTTTATTTAATTTTGTCGGTCGAATTCTTAAACAGTTATGGATTGAGTTCAGATCTACCATGTGCCCAGAACTGTACGTGCAGCGGAGACTCAGTGGACTGTAGTAATCTGGAGCTGACGGCGACGCCTTTGGACCTTCCAGTTCGGACTGTTTCCTTGTAAGTAAAGCGCTTAGTTGCCCCTAGCCTATTTATTGACCAGCCCATAACGGGATAACAGTGTAAAAGAGGATAACAGCATAAAGTGTAACCCCCCACCCCAAAGACACCGATAAAACAGCTTTTCAGCAGAGGACCCCTGTTGATACGGGTTTCTCTCCAGGAATCCCGTCAGAGAAGATTTTTGTGGTTCTGCTTAGAGTTGCATAATTGTCGATCAACTGAAACAAGGGGGAGTGACGGGCAGCTGTCATAGTAGCTATGTCTGTGCCTTCTTTCTAACTATACATTAGGAAACAAAACTGCCCCCCCCCCCCTTTTTTTTTTTTTTTTGTGTTGGTCCCC
>VUQI01062539.1:0-14790 GCA_015106735.1 Paratilapia polleni | reverse complement strand
GAAACTACTGATAGCTATTCCAGATGACTCTCACTCTCTCTCATCCTGTCTGCATTGTGTGTATTTTTTATTTTTTGGCTCATTATACCTACCTCCAGGCAGAGGCGATCAATGGGACCGTGTCCCCTTTTTAAAAAAAAAAAGAAAAAAGAAAGTTGGCTTCACCATAACAAGGTAATTTCCTTCTGTTGCAGGAGACAATAATTTAGCAATCTAGGCCTCAGTGGGAGGTGCCCCAGTAAACGATCATGACATAGACACGCATACACACCTCCCTGTCAGACCTGTGCCTGGAGGGCTGACACGCGCTCTGCTATTATCTTGTCACACACACACTTTGAGAGAAAGAAAATGGAAAAAAGACTGTCATTATCTGCAATCGGGCACAGAAGACAAGAAAGGGAGATCTGTCAAGTGAGACGGCTATTGAGACTGATGGGCATAAATTGTTTTAGAAAGTGTAGTTTGTATGCTGTATGACAGCGACAGTCTTTTGCTTCAGATTTAGCTTGTTAATATCTGTTCCTGCTTTCTATTAATTGTATGTCATGAAGTAACGGATTCTACGACAGAGTTTAGCCCCCAGATTCCCTGTCAATTCCCCCGCAGCGGTCTTTTAAGGCCACCGTGGGACGAGCAGAATGAGGAATGTGTTACATCAGGTAAAAGTGTCCCCAGTCTCTGGGAACACGTAGCCATCTCTCGGCAAGCCTGTGAAACATTCCTGGGCCGTCTCTCACGTCTGGACAGGGGGATGGAGGGGCGGGAGGCAGGCGGCTCAGAGCTGTGGGCTCCCTTTGTCTCGCCTAGCCTAACCCCACCACACAAACACAAACACCGCTCTCGCTGCAACCTCCTCTGCCAATAGGCAGGCGGCATGCCAGCTAGGCAGGAGGCAAGTGTGTGACACAGATAGCACTTGTCTATGTGAGATAAACTTGATTCATATGCCGTGGGAATCTCAATCTAAAATGCAGAGGTGTGGTAGGTGTGCCCTCTGAACCCCCACCTTTTCACTCGCGCTCTAACAGCAGTATTGCTGTATCACTGGACAAATCACGCACTAATAAGCCTCTGTACAAGTCAAGTGCCAGCTATTAAATACACTGTTAGCTGAAAGTGCAAATTGACTGCTGCAGATGAATGGCCTGTGGGTAATGTTTGGAAAGTGAGCCAGGAGAGAGACACTCTGTATCGATAGTATTGATCTGGGCCCTCCTTGAAGGCCAGCTAAATTTATGTACTGCAGTGTTTTCAGGCATACTTAATGTGGACGGATGAGGATGTTTGTCAAATGGGAAACATAATTGCTGCTATTGATCAGGATCCTTATTTAAACTGCTGAAAATTGCCTAGCACAAAAGCAATAAAAAATATGAAAAAACTGTTGCCCTGCAGATATTTCAAATAATTGTCGTCTCCTGTGTTGTGATGAGCTACTTTTTATTTTAACCACTTTTTTTTTTTTTGTTTTCAGAAATCTTGGCTACAACAAGCTGACTGCCATCAGTCCTGAAGCTTTTGCAAATCTTCCAAACTTGAGAGAGCTGTAAGTAGTCACCTGCAGAACACTCAAAGACATGGTTTCTACTGAGGCAGTCTACACAAAATCTCCTAAACCCTTTCTAATTAACTGATCTCAGTGTGCGTCTGGCCCTGCTCGATTACATTTTTCTTGCTTAAAATGCTTTAAGTGTCACTTTTAAAACAATTTTTATCAATGACTTCATTCTGACTAACTTCCATCATTGCCACTCTACTTCCGAGCAGCATCCTCATATGTGTCGCCTTGAACTAAGTCCAATTGAGAATTAAGTGGTGGTTTTCTATATTAAGCTTTCTCCCCCCATCACCCGATACTGTGGCCAACACTGGCCTTGTAAATATTTTATATGGTGAGGAGAGGGCTTGGTTTTGTGTCACTCAGCGCCAGTACACAAGACACGTACACACACACAGAGGAGCAAACTGGTGATACACACACTGGTGACATCTTTGGCAGGCCAGCCCTCCAGTCATACGCTCCCGGACATCTGTTTTACTCCCATGTTATTTTTGGTTTTTAAAAGGATGACTTGCCACTTGCTGTGCAGCAGACGTGACAAGTTGTATCCTTTGATTTATACGTGGTTTGATTGAAATGACTTGAAGCAACTACACTGTGGCATTACTAAATCTAAATATGTGTAGGAATTTGTATTTTTGTTTGTTTTCATTGTTAAGGGTGCTCCTTTTTTATCAGCAGTGTTATTCTCTAACCCACTTCTCTCTGTGTTTGTAACTTTCAGGCGGCTAGACCACAATGAACTGACCTCCATACCAGATTTAGGACAGGCTGCATCCAAGATTGTGTCCCTCTACCTGTGAGTACTACTCCGCTTACTGATTAGCATGGCACTAGAAGAGGAAGGTCTCTCTCCAGAAGAGAAATGTTTCTCCTGAAGCCTGTGTGCAAGGTGCAGGAGCAGCTGTCTCCCACATCTGCAACACACTTACAAACAGACCTGCTCTTATAGTGACAACAGCAAAGAGAACTAAACGTTCGAGAGTGTAGTCACACTTATGTCTGAAAGTGTGCAGTAAATATTGCACATACCATGAGTCTTTTCGTAACTTTAACAGATTGATGAAGCCAGCAATGCTACGTATCCCATGTCTGCAAAAGGCTTCTGTTACTGTATTCTTAGGTCAGTGGCCTTACTGAAGTGCTTTTAAATAGTCTCTTGACATCTATCAAGAAAGAGGTATGCCTTTGCATCTCACAAGTAATACTACATTGATGTGAAGTTAGATGTGAATGTGACTCAGCTGCAGAAAACTAGTTCAAAAATCCCCTCTCCACTTGAGCTCTGTTGGCATCAGTATGAATTTCTGTCTTAACTGATTAGCATGTGGTTGAGTAACTGACCAGTCTTATTACCTTTCTATGTGGTCTTGTCTGCAGTGAGTGGCGCTGGCCGTTTGGAGTGTCAGCTCATATATAGTTCTAACTTGGTTGCTCCCAGTTGTGAAACTGCGCCTGTTTGGACCGCCTGTACTGGCATCTCACTGGAGATTTACGGCCGTATTTGGAAAGGGCGTGTGTGCGCTTGTGTTTGTCACAAACGTGTGCTCAGCACTGTCATTTTTATGCAGTTGCAGGAAATTCATGATGTGAAAGTAATTTGGTAACTTCATTCAAACAGCTGAAAGCTAACGAAGGCAGTTATTGAGGCAAATGCACAGAAATATGTCCTTTTTTAATACTATGTTTGTGATAAGACAAATACATTACTAAGAAAATAAAGTAACAGTTGAGTTTCTCCTACTGTCAAAATGGTTGACACCATGTTATCTCAGTACGTTACTTTTTTAAGAAAGTCTTAAGGAAAGGCATTCAAAGGTTAGTGCAAAATAGGCCTAAGATTAAAAAAAGGTTAGCGGTCAGTCACATAGCCAGCCAACTTCTAAAACGGTGTGCAACAACTTCTCTGAGCATTTGCTAACAAATAGAGATGATCAATACTTTTGATCATCAATGATGATGTTTGGCTGTGTCAGCGCTGAGCAACGGTGGTCCCTCTGCACATGCCCTACACATATGCAGAGGGACCTCAATTGACTTCAGTTGACATAGAGGAGAAAATCCTATTATAGCCTTAAATTGTTTGTATTTTCAGTAGTTAATGCAAAAATGTAAAAAAAAAAACATTAGTAGAACTACACAAAACACTAATTGAACTACGTGATTCACTGTGCAAATATGAATGTAACTGAACTACTAAATGCACTGTTTCCCAACACCGCTGATGGAAGTCAACAAGGCACATAAATGCAGATGCCAATGTTGGCTTGTCAAAAGGTATTGCAATGTTGTGGGTGGCGCAGCAGCCCTAAACGTTCTCACAACTCTCTCAGCCTGAAACGACCAAGTTTAAACCACCATCGTCGAGTGCTAACCATTAGCTTCACTCTGTATTTTCTTTCACACTTTGCTGGCATGCTCTTGGACTGCGTGGTAGTAAAGTACACAGCTGCTGGTTCCTATTACACTGGTCATCGTCATATCAGATTCAGCGATGAGCTTTGTGGGAGTCACACGTTCACCTCTCCCTGTGTCATCTGCCTGCTTCTCAGAATTTATCATGATTCACCAATGTGGTCAGAATATTACTGTAAGCTGTGGACAGTTGGTAAGGGGAGTATCCGAGGTTTGATTATTCAACCCTAACATATGTCTGTTAACATGCATCAAAAGTTTGACCTTTTGTTATTGTGTGTTAGGTTTTCTTTAAGTCTGTAACTTCAAGTTTTTAGCACAGTGTCCTGTTCACTTTGCTTCTCATATAAAACAGACTGGAGCAAGTTCACCTTTACTTGCACAAACTGTGTCCGGTCGCAGGCCCTCCAAATGATTGGGATGTCTTTTTTTGGCCTGACTTGCAGCCTGTTGCTAGGGGAAAGGCCGGTAGTGCTGATGGGAGTGGAGGCTGGTGGGAGGGTCAGATTTTTACAAAGCCACGCAGCTGAAGTGAAGGCCCACTGAAACACTTGCAGCTGCAGCTGTCAGTCACATGGCTTACAGTAAAATGGGTGAGGGTAAGCAGGGAAGGAAGGATGAGAAATCAGGGAGGGAGTAGAGGATCATAGTGTCAGACCAGGGTGACATCACCATATGTCAAAAGAGGAATGGTTAAGGAGAAGTAGTGGAGGAGGCAGTAGGAGGGTACAGAGAAGAAAGGAAAAGGGAAGTGAGAGGTGAACTCAGGCTCAGGGTCATTCCCGAAGGTAAATCCAGTGCGCTTTAACGTGCCAACCACTGAGCCCTCTGCAGCGTGAACATTTGTGTCTGTGCCCTGGGAGAGGCAGCAGCTCGGACTGCTGGGCGGTGTTCCCGTGCCATTGGTTGGAGATTGTCTGGAATGTAGTCTGACTGCAAGTTTGTGTGAGACAGCGGCTTGCATAAACACACAAACACACAGGCAAACAAATGGACAGAGAATCTGTCTTCAGCCGCTCATCAAACAGTAAACTCTCCAAAAGCCCAAGAGCATTTTATATGTGGTTGCTACTGACTGACAGGCCAACTCCCTCTGAGTCTTCTCTTCTGTTAGATGGCTAGTTGCAGACAAGGTTTGCAGTTATGGATGAAAGGGGCTATCCAGAAGGTGTCTGGACACAGAAGGTGAAGTAAATGACACGTTTCTAGGATTTCTTCCTTGATGAATGTTCAGTGAAGTTTATATTTCTGCCCTGTGAGGAGCAGTGATTGGGGGGAAAAAAGCACTTAAGGTATATGTTAAGTATTTTGTTTTGTTTTTACCTTCATTATTCACCTACGTACTGTATTTATTTTACTGGAAGGTGAAGAAGGAAATTAAAAGTAAGTAGTCTTGTTTCTAATAAAATGATTTTTGTTTCTTTTCTGTGTAATCTCTTACTTGTTTGAGAAGTGACCCAGACCATGTTTTGGCTTTTTTTTTTTCTGCCTCTTGTACCTCTCTCCCTTTAGTCCTTTCACCCCATCCTTACATGTCTGCCAGCTCTTTTTGATTGCTGCAGCTCTTGGTTAGGTACAGACAAGCCTGGCAGGGTAGTTGAAACTTGTGGTCACTGTCATTTGATTAGGTGTCCATCAACTGTCTTATAAAGGACATAGTTTACCATTAAATCATCTGAGCATGTCGAAGCTTCTGTTAAATCATCCAAAGACCATATGCCAGGCTCCCACAGTCCCACAATACAGTTGGCGAGCCCACCGATGTCCTGCAGACTCCCAGAATGCCACAGCGGGATGACAACCAAAACGAAGAAACTAAATGTTTTAAAATCACAGTGTCAAAGTGACAGCAGAGCAGCACAAACTTTCCCATTGTGCTCAGTGCCTGCTCAGACAACTTCAAAGGGGCCCTTTAAAACAGCTTGGGATAGAAATCATATGGCCCACTGGATGATCTGATTTTCAAATAATTCTCCTTTTGTCCCGACTGTGGACTTCAAACGGAAAGAGGCAGGCCAAACAATCGACCTCAAAGACGACACTGGAAACAGGAGAATGGGCATTCTAGTGTAAACCCCTGATGCACTTTCCATACATCAAAAGAAGTGTCAAAATGAGCCAGGCTCATGATAATCAGATGGTCAATGGGGCAGGGTAATGAGATTTGGAATTAAGTAGAATCAAGGCGAATGAGGCCCTCGGACATCAAAGAGAACAAGGGTGAACGACGCTCCTCTTTATCAGAAATGTCACTGGTCGTATGATAATCAGTTTTCATAAACGCTACTATTGTATGTGCGAACTTCAAACACGATGAGCGCTGAGGCTTTATCTGTCTCTCTCACACGGTGCAGCTGGGCTCTGGGAGGGGAGAGTAGAGGGAATTTGACTTGAGTGGTGGAAGAAGAACGGGGTGAGAGAAAGGGGGAGAGAGGTCAACCTCTCCCACCAGTTTAAGACTGATCTGTTTTTCCCCAGCGAAGGTCACCAGCTGTTGACCCCACCTCACCCCATAATTCTCGTCCCCCATTCCTTCCTTCCCTTCCTTGCTCTTGTTGCTCACTGTTGCCACTGTCTGTTGCTCTGTCCCATGTGTGCGTTTGTTATTTGTGTTGTGTGTTTGCGCATGTGGGCTCATCCTTAACCATTTCTGCCACTGTTTATTCAGGTGGGCCACTGTGGTTTGAACCCTCCTACTCTCATATACCAATAAATGACTGTGTGTGTGTGTGTGTTCATCTGCTGGCTAAAGGCTATAGAAAAGAAGGAGGGACTGACCTTGTTTTCATAAGTTTGACTGGTAAAACACCTGCTCTCTAGCTTTCTGTGAAACACGCACATACTCTGTCATACACACACACACACACACACACACACACACACACACACACACACACACACACACTGTCCTATTAGATATAACAACATTAACAAACTCTCTAAAGGTCAAGTGAATTGATTTAAAAATGCTAACCATGATTTGGTTAAAATCTGTCCCCAGTGTTGGATAGGTAATAAGCTGCCTGAACTCCAAGAAGACGGTGACCTTTATTAACCAAACTGGTTTGACATGATGATAATGTGTGTCATCAGATTTGGAAAGAGCTGGTAGTAAATCGGAATGGGTCACCCCACATGAGATTACTCTGTTTCATAGTAGGGTTGGATCATAGACTGTGTATAAAACATGGATGCAGCTGACATCACGAGAGAGGGGTGGATACTGGATAAAGGGGTGATTAACTTTCAGCTATTTTATTTTCATGGTGGGTGAAAACATGGGAATCTATGACGAAGCAGGATTGCAACTCGCTTTTGGAGCCAGCCTCATGTGGCCATTAAAGGGAAGTGTAGTTTTTGGCGCTTCAAACACCTTTGTTTAAATTCAAGAGAGAAAAGGAAACCAGAAAGACATCAGTGATTAAAGACAAAGACAGAAACTAAAAAAAAAATAACACACTTGTAGGCCAGCGAGAAAGAGAAAGCGTGAGCTGAAAGTGAGACTGCACTTAGATTTATGAGTTGACCCAACGACATAAATACATCTCAGTAGAGTAGTTAGTTAGCATCATCAGCTGGGTTTAAGAAAAGGGTTCTTAACCCTAGGAGTGGGTTGTGACTGACTAGTTACAGACCTTTAATGGTGTTCCCTATAGGGAATGTCAAAAACATTGATTGGAAAAGCTAAAATGTAGCAAGGATTTCACTTGAATGGTACATGTTACATGAAGCAGTGACAGCTGACCTGTTGCTTTCTGTGTGTACCTGCTATTTTGGTGCTTTTTGAAAATTAGTGCACTTTAACTCAATCCATTTTCCTACTACTTTAACTTGTTTTGTAATTATTTTTCTAAGACTTGTCAGGCAATGAAAGTGATACTAAATGAATCCCCTGTCCCTAGTTAGCACCCAGTCATGTGTCAAATGTGTCACCCAGCAAAACCTTTCATGTACACTCAGATTACACAGGCCTTTGGTCTCCTAACACTCACATATACATAAACACACACAGATCACCGTTGTTGCAACACGGATAAATGTCAAACACCACAATCCACTCCTCCTTGCGTGATGTTGACTGGGACAGCATTCCTTTATTATATCATTGTCTTTCTCAGCTTCTCTGTGTGGAATGAGTGTGCTCCCCAAAATAACCACCGCAGATGGTGAGGAGAACAGGATAGGATGGAGAGAGTGACCAACTATTCCACACAAGACCCCTAAACAGGGCAGAAATAAAAACTGAAATTCAGTCTCTCCTCAGGCTTCTGGCTAAACCAGGCTATCACACACTGACAAAACACAGAAGATAGAAGTTTCTTTGTTTCCTTGTGTGGAAATTCCTAAACTCTAGTCAGGTATTCCTCCCCCTTTTTGCCCTGGGTTCATTAGGACTGTTATAGTGGTCCTTACTATCACACAGCCTTCTCCCCATTCCATGACACACTGAAATCTCCCTTCAAGTGGCTCTGGTTCATCACTGAGGCCCCATCCATCTAACAGATTTTGTGGCTGTTTCTTTGTCCTTGGAGTTGTTTAAAGAACACCAGCCTCTGTTTGGAAGCACTTAAAGTACTACATTTTGTGGTGGATGAAGGCCACTTTGTTCTGTGTACTTTTTCTTTCTCTCTCTCTCTCTCTCTGTCTCTCTCTCTCTCTCTCTGTCTCTCTCTGCCTGAGTGGGCTTAGAGAAGCCAGTGGGATTGGAGTGTCTTCCCGCCTTGGTTGATGGGAAGAATACACAAAGTTTAGCGTGGTAACAATGTGGACCACACCTTATGTCTTCTGTTTGTGTTCTTTATTTTTCAGACACCATAATAAGATCCGCAGTATTGATGGCAGGCGGACCGGGGAGCTGGTTTCTGTGGAAACCTTAGACCTGAGCAATAATGACATTACCGAGCTGCGAGGGCAGTGCTTCCCCGCAGGCCTCCAAATCCGAGATCTGTAAGTACCATCTCAGAGGATTCCTATGGCACATTGCACACCAGTCTTTCAAAAATGTAGCTACTTAAATAAAAAAATGTTTAAAAAACTAAAAAGATAACATTTTATATATTATATGGGGAAATGTATTTTATTTTTGTAGCCATCAGTATTTTTAGAAAAACAAAAAAAAGGCAGAATCAGTGTACATAATAGTTCTGTAAGTGATACTGGATTAAGTTTTCAATGAATATATATGGAGAGAAGCTGATCACAGCATACAAGCAATATGCAGAATAACTTAAGTGAGAGAAACGTGTTTGGGGAAATATAAGCTTTCTAACAAACCTTGCTGTGGTTTTCTGGTGTTCAGGTACCTGAGTAACAATAAGATCAGTGTGCTGGAGCTCGGAGCTCTGGACCATCTGGGCTCAACTCTACAGGTTCTGAGACTGAGCCGAAACCGCATCAGCCAGATCCCAGTGAAAGCCTTCCAGCTCCCGAGGCTCACCCAGCTGTGAGTACCACTGGATTTTATCAGTCTAACAATGTTGCTAGACTGCTGACAAGCTGGAGTTTTGATCTGTCAAAGCAGTTCACTCTGCAAAAACACTGTGTTTTTGACATTTGATATTTAGGCAGAAAACAAATGGGTTTCCCAGTTGTGGCGTTAGGAAACATTACAAAGATGAGAGTGTGCATGAGGAGGAGCTTCTAGTGTCTGTTGATTGAGCTCTGTGTATTTAACATTTAGAGCGCTGTTAGTGTGAGCTATACCCCAAGGGATGGATAAGAACTGACTAGGTAAACACCGGAGCCATATTATTGGTGATTTATTGCCTTCTTCCATATCCCCCAAAGTGGTTAGTTCAGTCCCCACACCGTGCTCCTTTATCTTCGTCAAACTTCCCTCAAGCATAACAGTGAGGTAGACCCATTTGTAGCTCAACGCCTCCATTCTGGATAGTGAAGGGATTCACGTAATGGGAGTCTCCCCCCATTGTGGCTCCAGTAGTTTCCCCAGGTGCCTTTTGTTGGACAGGGGGCCCCAGTGACACTGTATCACCACATGCTAGAGGTGATGCACATGAGACACAAAAGAACCTTTGTGAATGTTTATCTTTGAAAAAAATTGAAGGCTTTCACAGCCTACACACACACACACAGAGCAGCTGTACAGTTCATTGTTACATCTGCAGGCATCTCAGGCTTTATATACAAAGACCATCATTCCATGTTTTCTATTCATGCTTTTTTGCATCACCGTTAATTCAAAGGGTCATACATCTGTAGTTTGCAGCCCTGGCCCCATACCACCAACAATGCTTGCAATTAAAGTGAGCAGACTACAGGATTATGTGGCTTTCCCTTGGTTGCAGTGAATGCATATGTTGAATAGGGGCAAAACACAGGGAAAAAATTCTTCTGCTGCTTTGTTTTAAAATTGTCTTCCATTTACAGTGCCTTAAACATTTTGTCTCATTAATCCTTCTATATTTTGTGTATGTGTGTGTGTGTCTGTTTTGCCCATCCACCCTACAGTGAGCTGAATAGAAATCGTATCCGCCAGGTGGAGGGTCTAACCTTCCAGGGTTTGTCCAGCCTGGAGGTGCTCAAACTACAAAGGAACAGCATCAGCAAACTGACCGACGGAGCCTTCTTTGACCTGGCCAAGATGAAAGTCCTGTATGTACAAAACATCACATCGATAATATAATTGAGACATAAAGAGAATAAAATATTTCAATTATTATCCAATGGGTTTTGCTTTACTTCCACCAAGTTCTCCTGCACAGCACATCAGCATTGTAAAAAACCTAATTTAAAGAATTTGTGCTGCAGTTAGTTTGGAGCGACCACTATCTGATTGGCTAATCCTGTTTGCTCCCATTTACTGCCATTACAGGAATACACACTGACCAAAAAAGATCTTTTTGTACCCTTACTGGAACTTTCTCACAATCACACTTTTTATTCCGCCCTCAGCCAGAATGCAATTTTTTTTACATAATTACTTAAATTACATGCAAAATAACACAAATTGCATTGTAATTTTTTTTCCAGAACTGCCAACTTAAATGTGGCAATTTCATGTCACAATAATACCACTGACATAGTGTTGTGCCAAACTGTTTTAAGATCAACAAATTCTCTCAGTGATACCTTTTTATTTTTTTTTTTCTTCAATTGTGCCTCATGCAGCCACCTGGACTACAACAGCCTGACAGAGGTGAACAGTGGCTCGCTTTATGGCCTGGCTTCCCTTCAGCAACTATTCCTCAGTAACAACTCCATAGCACGCATCAATCCCGATGGGTGGAAGTTCTGCCAGAAGCTAAGGGAGCTGTGAGTACCAGCATTTAAATTATCCTGAACACCCAAACTCTCATGCCAGATGTACCGCTAAAACTTTTCACCAGAAAGTGGTTAAATATCCAGAAACCTGGCTTGATAGCAACTGAAAGTATATATCAGTGCAGTTCAGCTTAAAAAAAAAAGAATAAATGTGAGGTTTTTAAGTTTCCAGTAACATTAACTGTACATTCAAATTTGAATTCTTAAGGCCTGAGAACCCAGCTCTCTTGACCTGCCACCCATATCATCATCATCATCTCCCTTCCCCAGGGTTAAATGCTTGTGCTTTAACCCTCAATACGTTTACACTATTCTCAGAGTAAGCCTGTTTATCCCATAATTAGAGCTGGGCTCAACAGCACTCAAGCCCTTCGACAAGAGTTTTTGTACTCTGTTCTGAAGCACAGGAGTTTGGCAAACCTGCGTGTAATCCTCCGCTAGTTGTGTTGTGGTAATTTCACTGAGGGATCACCTTCACTGCCTTTGTCTACCGAGTTATTATCTGCGAGTCTTTCCTGTACTGTTGACACGACTCTCATAATGCCGCTTTAAAGTGCCTTGCTCAGCTGAGGCGTTGCTAACTACGAGGTAGCCGGGGCGATCTGTGGCGCCTATGTTTGTTTATGTGTAACAGTCAGAATGGATAAAGTGGTAGATGGTGATCATGCTAGTTTGCTCTGTGTATCACTGTGCTGCTTCCTGCACGCACATCATGTGAATGACAGATTGCTCCCAGCACTGTTCCTGTATCAGCCTCCCAGCACCGCACCATTCACCAGTTACATGATTTTTATTATCTACGGTTATGATGACCCTCACGGCTGATAGAAGTGAGTGACTCGTCTTTATGAGAATCCTGTTATTGCATTCCCAATGCGCCGGGCTGAACTGGTCATCAGGGAGAATCTCTGCACACATGACTGGTCAAGCAAACCTGAGACAGACACAGAGGGCTGTGGAGAGGGCAATAAAATACACAATACTGCCTTTGAACACTGTTTGAAAGATACCATTATAGGATTTATTATCATCTGTAATCAGGATTTGAAGCTTGAGGTATTATAAAGAAACCACACACACACAAAAAAGAGAGAAACATTCTTAGAAGTCCTTTCTAGCCCTATTTTCACTTGTTTTTAAATTGCAAGCAAGCCGTCTCTCCAAATTCCTGAAACAAGTGAAATTCTTTGGAAACCCATGCAGTGTTGACACCCCATTTGTATGTTCTCCAGGCCTTTAATAAAAAAGAGACGATTTAGAGGCTGGATGTGAAAATAAGTAACATTTTGATGGTTGCAGGACACGAGTGACAGTATATTCCCCTGGGGTTTACCACATGCTTAAGTAGTCTTATAAATGGAGGTTGTAGACATATTAAGTCCCAACCCAGAATTTCTTTCCTTTCCTGTCAGACGGTTAGGAGCTCACTTAAGCTCTGAGTTCTGCTAAATCCATTCTCTGTTAACATCTTGTGGTGTGGAAAACGGCACAATGGAAAAACACGTCACAGAGTAGCAAATAGACATCGAATCAGCTATGAAATTTAAGTATAATGATGTCGCGAGCAGCCTCAGGGGTCTGCCAACCTGTCATCTCCTTCCAGACCTCACACAGAGCATTTCTCCATCTTTCCTGTTTTTCCTCACTTACTCTCTGTCTCTGTCTGTCTCTCTCTCTCTCTCTCTCTCTCTCTCTCTCTCTCTCTCTCTCTCTCACACACACACACACACACACACACACACACCTCTACCTGACCATAAAAGGTGGAAAAAGGGTGAGCCCCACAATTTCTGAGTCATCATTTCTTCCTGTGTGTTATTAAACTCGCAAAGGATTTCCATCCTTGGTCAATATGACACTGAAATAAATATGGGTTAGGGTACCACTAAACATGTAGTATATCTTTGTTTTTCCAGGCTGTTCAGAAACATCACGGTTTAGCATAAATGCCAAATATGTGCAACCCTTGACTTGTTACATAATGCTCTGTTATATAATACCACCGGAGTTACATTAAAATGTACATAGACCTCTTCTTTTAACTACTTCTGTGTGATTCACATGACACTCTTTTTTATCTGCCTATCTGAAAAGCGTTAATAGTGAATGCATCATGTAAGTTAAACACATACATTTCCATACTCCAGTAAAGAAAACCAGATTTTAGAAAGTCGAGTTCACAGTTAACTTTTTTAATAAAAAAAACCCAATCCTGCGAGTTGTGTTGAACATATCACTAAACATTTTCTGCAAATCAAAGTCAAGTACAAACACACCCTCTGTTTTCTTCATAAACACACTGACAGACACATTTAAAAAAGAAAAGATCACATGTTCAGAGAGCATTGGATTCTGTCTTTCCTGGGAAAGGTGTGTATAAATAAATTAACAAGCGGTGTCACTGCTGTTGGACTGTGCCAAGCAAAGAAACCAGACCAGTCAAAACTAAAATAAAAAATTATTGTAGGGTCTTTATCCTAAAATATAAAGCACCTTGAGGCGACTGTTGTTGTGATCTGGCGCTGTATAAATAAAATTGAATTGAATTGAATGAGTTTATACACTGATAGGACAATTTTTACTGTGTACAAAGGTCAAATCACATGGTAGATGGAGAGGAAGCAGCAAGAACAAGCAGGTCCTGGGGGGACTCTTCAAAACTTTTAAAACATGCCAGAAAAATGAACTCTTTTTTTTTATTTTTTATTTTTTTTAAGAAAAATAAATAGAGAGAGGTACTAATTGTAGAGGCAGTAAAGACGTAAACAGAGAAAAGGGTTCTGGGTGTAGGAGGTTGCAGGTTGTTGTTTTGTGAGGGTTGCATCATCCTAAATATACATGCATGTAAAATGAGAGATATGATGGTGAGGGTGAGTAATATTGAGCAGTTTGGTCTTGTTTTTTGTGTCGCCTTTAAGTAATGTATACAGTTACACCCACATACCTTCATGCACACAGGTTAAAACCTTTTCATTTATATCCCTTTTGAAAATGCAGAATCAGAAACTGTGCAAACACTGAGCAAATGTCATGTAGACATGTATTCCTGTATTGTAACATTCAAAAACATGTTCAAACATATCTGAGAGGCCCCCGAGAATACAAGTGGGTAGGGGTGAATTCCCAGTATTTAACATGCAAAATGATGTCATACATGATTCAAGTGAGTCGCTGTATTTGCATATAGCTGCTGATAAGAGAGCACCTTTATGCAATCAACAAGATAATGCGGAGCAATGCAAGGAGCTGTGTTGGCTTGGTCAAATTACTTCAGTGTGCAAGATGAAATGTCCAGTTTCAGAAGTTTCAGAAGACCAGACAGAGCTTGGCTAATAATGAAGAACTGAACACCTTTGAAACTTTTATACAGAAGAAGCAACTGTCTACAATGAGATGGATAAATTAGCATGATGCAAAAAAAGGGGGAAATTTGTGTCCATGACCAAATCTATAGACCAAATCTGCAACTTTCTTTTGCAAACTGCCTACTGTGACAGCCAAAGCAGTAGTTTCAGTTACTCTATACATTT
>VUQI01062538.1:42093-72853 GCA_015106735.1 Paratilapia polleni | reverse complement strand
TTTATTATTTCATAGTGCTGTGAAGGGGAAGACTCCCCAGGTGGGTGACAGGGTCCTAGTGGAAGCTGTGTACAACCCGAATATGCCGTTCAAGTGGAACGCCCAGCGCATCCAGACTTTACCTCAGCTAGCAAATCAGTCGGTGAGAATATTCAGAGGTTGCACTCAGTATCTTAAGAAAAACATTTTTGAGCACAGCATCACAGTTTGTGGATTTCTGCTTGAATTACAGTCCGGTCTTTACGTATTTGGACAATGATGTGTTTGTAATTTTGCCTCTGTACACTACCAGAGTGGATTTTAAATGAAATGCAGACTTTAAGTTTTAATTCAAGGAGTTTAACAAATGCATTGCAGTGCAACTGCTGAGGTATTTATACTGCCCCCCCCATTTTAAGAATTAATGACTGTTTTTTAATGTCATTATAATCACAGTTATATCAGCGCCAGTGTTTTCATGGTGTTCATTCATGGAATTACAAAGTTAAATACACAAACTTCTCCTGGTTTTAGTGTTTAAGTCCTTACTTACTGTGTAATAATTACCATATTGTAGCTTGTTCATGTTTGAGTAAACTCCCACTGTTGCAAAGCATTTGTTAAGTACAATCTAGTACATAAAACACAGCAAACATCTTCATTTGAAACTGGTCTGGTTACTTTTATACTTCATGTGTCTGTTTACTTCAGTTCATTTGACTACGTGGCTCTAAGTAAACATGGAGAGTGACAACATATTCATTTGAATTTTAAATATCCTAAAGTGATATCAACAGGTTCATTTCCAACTATGGAAAGTTCATCCAGACTTTGTAGAGTCTTGCTGTAATTAAGTATTTATATATTTCCTTTTTTGTGTTTTTAATCTTACCCCTGTTCTTTATCTTTTATTAACTGTCGTGTTTTCCCTCCTAGCATCAGCAGCAGCCTCAGCCTTTACCTCAAGCTTCCCCACAGCTCGGCAGCCTTTACAGTGAGCCAGGGATGCAGCTGCGCTACTCAGACATGCACTCCACTGCGGACAACAGACAAAATGTAACCCCCTAGATGCGAATCACACACTTTTTTTTGTTTGTTTTCTTATTTTCTTGGTTAATGTGTTAATAGAGTATTACTGTGCAACCACAGTTTTCTCTTTTCTTGACTTCAGTTGATAGAACCATATTTCTCAGTGGTTAAAGTACACATTTATTATTTTAATTATTTTGTCTTACTGAAGGACTGTTTTTGTTCTTCTGTTTTTTGTGTTTTGGTAGATTTGTATCACTTTTGTTTGGAAAATGTTTCTTTAGCTGCTACTCTAGTTTGAGGGGTGATTTCACACTTGGGTCTTCTTAATTTTTAAACCACTAAATCTCTCTACAGGAGACATTGCAGATGGCAGGGACTTCAAGAAAAGTTGCTTTAAAATACTTTAACATATTTTAAGTAACGCTAACAGTGTGTTGTGGATACATTTCTTGTCTTAAAAATACATTCATTGTTAAGTAGCTGTGTGGATTACAGTAGTTTTTGGTATAAAGAAATGGTTCAAAGCACCACTTAGCAAACAGTGAGACGTTTACAGTTTAATATAATGGTATAAATAGTTGAATTAGTATTTCTGAATGTTGTAGAGTTGTTTACGTCTACTCCGCTTCTGTCAGAAGAAAAGTTCTTTTGAAAGTGAGGAGCAAATTGCCAAACCTGCCTGCTTACTAAGTATATTAAATGTCTTCCAAATAGTCTTTTGAGCACAAATGTTATTGTATTAACCGTGTAATTTTGACAGAATAAAACAGTTTTTTAAAGTGAAATACTATTAGGGTGATCTAATATTGATGTACTCTATCCATATACAGAAGCTTATTGTTGGTTTCAGTTCAGATAATGCACGATAAGAAAAGTATGCTTAAACAATAACTAGCTGTACTTCAGAGATATCTCTTTAACTATCATCTTGTGTTAGTAAACAGGGCTTCTTAATATTTTTCTCATCCAAAAATGTTTTGCATTTAACAGGTCAAAACCTGGAGTATTACTTTCGGCAGGTTAACTGAAGTCACTCTATGAGATCAAAGCTGCACATCAGCTTTCCTTTGATTAGGACAACCTTTAAGGAAACTCCTGATGAGATTTCGATAAGTCTTTCATTCAAGCATATTCAGACCTTCTTCCAGCTTCTTTCTTCCAAGCAGCTACTGACCAAGATTTTATTTGTTACACAGTTACTGGAATGTCATTGATTGTTTTAGGTCTACCTTTAAACATTTACTAATCTCTTCTTTTACTTTTTCTTTTTATCTAGAATCAGCCTCAAGCTTCCAACATGATGAAGGCAGCCCCCACCATGCTGCAGTCACTACCTCCCCCAACCACGTTTAGTGTTCCAGCCCAGGCTCCCCCTCCATCTCTCCTGCAGGCCCAGCTTTCTGCTGCCTCTCTTGCCCCTCTCCTCCAAAATCCTCCTCAGCCTCTGCTGCCACAGCCTCCACCCAAAGGTATAGTACTTGTCAGTGGCATTTATCTAATATCTGCATGTAAAGCAGTGAAACAGGTGGTGACGATCACCACTATTTGTGCAGCTGTTTGTAGTTTGTGTGGTATGCATAATGGTGAAGTAAGCAAGTGCTTTGCATTATTTCCCTCATCCCTAGATGTGTTTCCTGGGGGTCTCCTCCAGCCCCCAGTGAGAATGATGACACAGCCGCAGCCTGTCCGACGAATTGAGCCTCCGCCTCGTTTCCCCACTCGCAACGATCGAGGCCCTGAGCTCATCCTCAGGACTAAAGAAGAGCGCAGGTGAGATGGCAGTCACCATATAATCACTACATCTAGTTCATATGCATTTCATCCTCCTGTTGGTTAGAAGTTATGAGTCATTTAGTTTTTTAACTTAATTCTTTAGCAGAGACAGAGACCGCGAGCGCAGGCGATCGAGAGAACGATCGCCCACTCGTAAACGCTCCAGAGACCGCTCACCACGACGTGACCGTTCCCCGAGACGACCTCGCAGAGTTGTCCCTCGCTACACTGTCCAGTTTTCTAAGTTCAGCTTAGATGGGTATGTATATTATTTTCTCTGTTGGAAATAAGTCATAGTAAATATGTTACAAGCTGTGGTGTAATACTCTAATGCAGTCATTCCCAAGCTTGAGAATGTGGCAGCCCAGTTTGAAATCTGAATATTTTCTACAGCTCTCACAAAAACGTGAACTCTGATCAGATGATGATGATTTTGACTTTAATTCTAAATTTGATTACAAAATTTATTTATTTTTTTATTTTAACAACCTCTGCGTCCCATGAACAGTACTTCCACACTGCACACTTTAGGAATCACTGCTCCACAGTATGCCACGAATGTGTCGCTGAGGCACAAACTGTCCTCCTTGTGTTCTCCAGCTCCAGCTGCGACATGATGGAGCTGAGGAGGCGCTATCAGAGCCTCTACATTCCCAGCGACTTCTTTGATGCTGTCTTCACCTGGGTGGATGCCTTCCCTCTTACGCGACCCTTCCAGTTTAGTAACGCTTGTAACTTCCACATTTTGCACAAAGAGGTGGATCCTGTAGTTAAGAACACAGCTGTGCTGGACCCTCCTGATGCCAATCACACCTACAGTGCTAAGGTATGACTGCCAGTGCTAAATATGTTGCACCATTTTAAGTAATTCTGTGGACAGTTTTTATTTCTTACAGCTCTTTCAAACTAGAACTGCTACGGATGTTTGTCCATGAATGGGACCGTATCTGTACTGTTTGTGTACCGCACATCTGCAGAGAAGAGATCAATGAAGAAACTCAGAAACAGTAATCAGCTTTTACTGCAGTGCAAATATTATAGCAAAATTAAAATAAATCAAAAAATGATGCATAGGAGTGTAGATAGTTGCCATGTTTGAGTCGTCCATATCACGTCTTTAGGTTCTCAGAGATCTATGTACTCTACAGCCAAAAAGGCTTCATATACTGTTCAATACAGTGGGAGTACATGGGAGTTAGAGGCATGCAGGCCTTCACCCACAGCTCTTCGTCTAACAACCCACTGTGACTGTTAAGCCTCTATAGTGGGAGATGTTATGTTTATTATTATTTTTAACTTTATACACCTCTGACACAGTGTAAAGAGTGTGAATAGTAACAGCTACCATCATAACAGGAAAATACACACATGTACTCTCCTGTGAATTCCTTAGTCATAGGTAGGCATTGCGTATCCATGGCAATAATGAGATTGGCAGACAATAGTACAAAAGAACTATGCAGAGGGAAAATTACTGAATTAACTCTGAAGTTTTATAGGGGGGCAGATGCAGACTATAAATGGTGTAAATAATGGGTTTTGATTTGACTTATATTTTAAGGATAATAACTTTAATGTGGCCTCTTTTCTTCAGGTGATGCTGCTGGCTAACCCCAGTATAGAGGAGCTCTATCATAAGTCCTGTGCACTGGCAGAGGACCCCCAGGAAGTCAGAGACTCCTTCCAGCATCCTGCTAGACTCATTAAGGTATGTCAAACTCTTTCCATTCCTGTAGGAGAGACATGAGCTGACAGTGATGTCTTGAGCCTATTCCATTGCTGAATACTCGGTGTGGAAAAGTGAAAACTGACGTTGGCTCCCTTGTGTAAATTTACCTAGCGTTTATTTTTTTGGCTTGTTTTTGTTCTTCTTTCTTTTCTTTTCTCTTGGTTATGGATCCTTAGAGGCTGGGTGTGATTTGCTGGGAGGGGTAAGGAGGATTTTCTCCCTCTAGTCTACGTGTCTTTGCCTGGCTGAATTAATTTCAACCCCAGTCAGGATAAATGATTATTCCACCCACAAAGTGATTTTTAATGCTGCAGACTTAAACAGTCTATAGTTCAAACAACAATAAAACCAGAGAGAGAATTTTACTGTCAGAGCTTGCTCTCCAGTGCAATAGAGATGACACCACGTGATCCTCCATATCTACCTTGATGCCTTTTCAGGATGCTATCAAGCACCAATGTGGCAGTAGATACATATTTTACAGAATCCTCACAAAAAAAAAAAAAAAAAATCCTACAAATACTACTTGTAAGTGTCGAACACATATCGGATCACCAGCATCAATTCCTGTGAAGATGAGATCCTGCACCTTCTGCTTTAACTTATGGAATTGCAGTTATGCACACCTGCTAAGGCTATGTAAGGCATCTCTGAAGAAAAGTTGCACTGGTGGCTTGTTGTCTTTGAAACTGGTGGTGCACCTGCTATGATGGGCCAATACAGAGGAGCGGACGCGCTCCATCGTCAGTAAATTAATCCTAACCTGAACGTCATTCACTGCATGAATGACAAGTTAGAACTTTATGATGATGCTGTAAAACAGGAGTTGCATCCTTATCTGTCTGGAGATTTGCAGAGATGTGCGTAAAAAGGGGCGACCCATAGGGGGATTTAATCCTGGCATTTTTAAAAATGGCATTTAAGTGTTTGTATTACGTTTGACAGCATCCTCTGGGTCTGCAAGAGGACTGGACAGAATATGAAAATATGAAAATATTGTGCAGATGAATTAGACGTATGATTATTTGGATATGCCGCTGATCCCCTTCTGTCTTCTCTTTGTCTCTATTCTCTTTTTTTGCTCTTTCCGCCCTCCACACCCTTGTTTTCCATTTTCCCATCCCCCGTTTCCATCTGCCCTGTACTCTTTGCCTCTCCTTTGTACCTGTCTCTTTCTTCTTCAGTTTTTGGTGGGCATGAGAGGTAAAGATGAGGCCATGGCCATTGGTGGTCACTGGTCTCCCTCTCTGGATGGAGCTGACCCAGAGAAGGATCCCTCAGTCCTTATTAAGACAGCCATACGCTGTTGCAAGGCCCTCACAGGCATAGACCTTAGTCTGTGCACTCAGTGGTAAGCTCCGCTACTCTCATCAGTATTTATTGTTCTCACTGGTTGTGTTTAAACTCTTAACGCTGTTACTAAAACCCTAAATTATCTATAATATATTGCATCTTTATACTACCTCAATACTAAATCTCTCCTGGACGAGTTGAGTGAATTTTTTTTTAATTTTCTTTTTACATTAATGATTACTGTGTTGTTGATTTGCAATCTATTATTTACTATTATTTGTTGTGTTGTGCAATGTTGTTTTTTGGCCTTTTGTGTGTTGTAGTCTTGGCTCTCTCTTTCTGTCACACTCTCTATTCATATACACACATTTCATTGTGGTGAAAACCAAACGCATGGACTTGGTGGCTGGAAGCAGTAGCCTGGACCAGAAGACACTACCATTACTTTGTGTTTCTTTTTTTTTTTTTTTGGTTTTATTTTGTTTTTCTATTCTCTCTGTTAAATATCTTACATATTTAACTGGCTTTCACTGTCCTGTTGATTCTGTGTCTCTTCGCACAACCCTAATGTAGTACGTCAAGTGCATCCTAGGTTAAATGCAGAGTACTCATCCATAATTGGCTGGAGCTATAATGGGGATGAATTTGGGGGTGTGGTTATTAATTTTTTTGTGATTGTCTGTCAACTTTCTCAAAATGGCTGCCGTAACCTGTGACAACAGTCGGAGAGCTGCAGACTGGGTCCATTTGTCTATGCTGCGTGTTGTGTGGGAGAAGGGTCACTGTAATGACCTGTATGATCATTCAGTGACCTGATGGGAGGGAGTAGCTGTAGAAGGCTCGCCCTAGCAAGGCTTGCCTTTTATACTGTGCCCTGACCAGAATGTTTCTTTCCAATGCACCTTCTTCCTTTGCGACAGGTATCGTTTTGCAGAGATTCGCTATCATCGGCCAGAGGAGACACACAAGGGGCGGACAGTCCCTGCTCATGTGGAGACAGTGGTTTTGTTTCTTCCGGATGTTTGGCATTGTCTTCCTACCCGCTCAGAGTGGGAGGTGCTGTCACGGCGACTCCGGGAGCAGCTGGCTGAGAAGCTGTCGGCCGAGCGAAAGGAGGCGGATGGAGAACAGGCACTGAACCGCTAATCCCTCTCTTCTCATTTCCGCTTCTCACAGGAAGGCACAGGAATTACAAAAAAAACAAAACAAAAAACAAACCCCAGATACACACAACACACAAAACAGACCCCACCTTTCACACACAGATACGAACTCAGGCATATTACTGTTTCACCAAACCTCACCTAGGCTTCTTCTGTTTACTCCTTCACCTGTCCCCTTCTCCTCTGCTCCAACTCCTCCATTCCTCCATCAGCACTCCCACCTTCCCTCACATCCAGCAGACACATACAGTGGAAGCAGTGAGACTAGGTTGTGTTGTGTAGGCCCCGCTAGCAAATGGTAAAACAGCTTCCAGTTCCTCAAACACCTGCTAATTGGGTGCTAATCTGGTTCAGTAATTTATGTTAATTTTGGCAATTTTTGCATTATTATAAACGGCATCTGCTTGCAAAATAGTTGAGCAATAATCTCAAATTTGAACCAGTGGTCTATTTTTAACACTGGGACCCATGCTGGAATCTGTGGAGTCATTTGCACTTACATAATGTGTTTGTTGTAGAAATGTGTATTTTTATATGATTTTTCACATCAATTTGATATCGTCTGACTTCGAAAAGAGAACCTCCCCCAAGTCCTGCTTCTTGTGTGTTCTTGTTGTTGGATTCTACACTTTCATTTGGACTATATGTAGAATTTGGTTTTTCCAGGGCAGTTGGTTGGACAGAAGGACAGATGGCTCCTATCTGACGTAGGTGTATAAAACCCATAAATGGCAATACCCCAGTCATAGAGCATGGTAGGGCCACCCTATCCTCACTCCGTTTGGAGACCAGCTTCAGTTCACCTGATGTATCTACACACCTTTTGGACACACCTCTCATTGATTTTTACCTTTTTTGTGTTCCACAGATTGATTGATTGGCAGCTGAGGGGGCATTTCTGTTGGGTTATTTATTTTAATTTTATTTTTTTATAAGAGCTAGAGAGCTTCCCTGTGTACGCTTCAGTAGCAGTGGACTTAAACACAGTCGAGAGCTCACTAGGACAAGACAATGAAAGACAAATGAGACCTTGCTTCTTGCACGGATCAACTTTAAAGCTCACTGAGGCCATGAGTTGTGTGCTGATTGTTTGCTATCCCACCTCTTTCTCTCCCTCTGCCTGTCTCTATCTTAATGATTTCCTGTCAAGGAGGAAGAGGAGAAGGATGACGATGAATCGAAGGACGTTAGTACTCCCACTCACTGGGCTAAACTTGATCCGAAATCAATGAAGGTACGTAAAGCTGGCAGAAGTATGAATGGAGACGATTACAAACAGTGAATTCTTGTATATTTTTTGGTCGAAATGTTAAATTTGCTCCTCTTGTAGGTGAATGACCTGCGCAAGGAGCTTGATTGTCGCTCGCTAAGCTCTAAGGGGTTAAAGTCACAGCTGATTGCTCGTCTCACCAAGCAGCTGAAGGTGGAGGAGCAGGTGGAGGAGTCCAAGGAGCCTGAGAAAGCAGAAAGTAAGGATGTGGAGGAAGAGGAGCCATCCCGCACTGAGGATGACAGAGAGGTACAGAGAAATGTCACAGTTTTATTAGCCTTTTCAATATTCTGGAAATCAGGTTTATCTTAAATTTCATGGGATGTATACTTCTCTGTCAGGAGGAGGAAAGGAAGAGGCAAGAGGAGCTTGAGCGCCAGCGGCGAGAAAGGCGCTACATCCTCCCGGATGAACCCACCATCCTTGTACACCCCAACTGGGCAGCCAAAAATGGTAAATTTGACTGCAGTGTCATGTCCCTGAGTGTGCTGCTGGACTACAGACTGGAAGACAACAAGGAGCACTCGTTTGAGGTGAGAATTACCGCTCACAGGGTTTGTTACAAAGGTCTGCAGCATACGTGAACATTAGTGAAGTGTGACATTTCTGTCTGTGCACGTTCATAATATACTGTCCTCTTTCTATACAGGTTTCCCTGTTTGCTGAGCTGTTTAACGAGATGCTGCAGAGAGATTTTGGCTACCGCATATACAAAGCCCTCGCTGCTCTCCCTACTAAGGATGAGAAGAAGGAGAAGAAGGCGAAAAAAGAGGCAGAAAAGAAAGAGGCTGAAAAGCGTGAAATAAAGAAGGAAAAAGAAGAGGAGAACGAAGAACCGGCAGCAAAGAAGACCAAAGAAGATGAGGAGGATAAGAGGAAGGCAAGCTACAGAAAGCTTTCAGGTTTTTCACCGTGTTTGTTCGATAAATGTGGGTTTTTTTTTCATATTATTATGTGACTCTTTTTAAATCAGTGCGAAGAAAAGATTGTGAAAAAGGAGGAGTCTCGAGATGAAGAGGAGAATGAAGATGATAGCAGCCTGGCCAATGCTGAGGAATATGACCCCATGGAGGCTGAAGATGCAGATGATGATGAGGATGATGGTACTGCACACATGCACACCAAATCGATAATTTTTAAATTTTTCACTATATGATTTAGTCAATGATGAGAAACCATGTGCGAGACCTTAAGTGGGCAAAATATGTTCTCTTTGGGATTTCTTTTTTCTTTTCACAATGAAGTGGCTGTCAAAATTAATATTTCTGATTATTAGATAAAGATGACGACGACTCCACTGATAGAGACAGGAAGGACCGCAAGGATGATCGCAAGTCGTCTAAAGAGAGGTCCTCCAAAGACAAGGTTGGCCGTTTGTTGTTGTGGGCACATTGTTGAGGTACTGATGTGCTACAGATAGTTGTTTTCTATAAATGTGGTTATCATTACTCCAGGAGAAGAAGCAGATGGTCACATGCAACAGGGAGCTGCTGATGGCATTTGTCTACTTTGACCAGAGCCACTGTGGCTATTTGCTGGAGAGAGACCTGGAGGAGATCTTGTACACATTGGGACTGCATCTGTCACGTGCTCAGGTGAAACACACACACACAAATATAATCATGTTTATGGTCTGTTTCTGTGCATCCCTGACTGCCCTATTCACTTTGCTAACTCTCTGTGAGTTGGTGTTTTCCGACGTGTACATCAGCCTACAGCTCAGTAAATCTGCCACGCTGATTTCTGTTTTCAGATAAAGAAGCTTTTGAACAAACCGGTTGTCAGAGAATCGTGTTACTACCGAAAACTGACAGACAGGGGAAAAGAAGAACCCATTCCTTCCTTCAACGAATCCCAGATTGAAAACCCCATTGGTGAGCTAACATAAATAATTATGGTTGAAGATATTTCTGTTAATGTTTGATTTTATTTAATTTAAGCAGAATATTTAAATCTTAGGAGTGTCATAAAATAATGAAATTTATTTTTTTGAACAACTTTATTTTGTCAAACTTCTTTCCCTAAGGTAACAGAGGACTACTTCCTGTTCCTAAAACTCGTGCTCAGTCAGAAACCAGTGAGTCTGGTAACCTGATCGTGTATAATGGAGCCATGGTCGACATCGGCAGCATGATGCAGAAGCTGGAGAAGAGCGAGAAAGCGAGAGAGGAGATAGAACAGAAGCTCATGTTGCAGGATGCTAAAATGGGTATGTTTTGGATTGCATTATACTGTAAATGTTCCTCTGAAATGATTTTTAAGTGTCATAAACTGCAAGCTACACTCTGTGTCAGTAGTCTCTCGGGACGATGATCTGGCTCAATTTGAGCTTTGCTACAGAGAGGCTCAGTCACACTTCATTCACTGGTCCTTCCCTCTATGATGTCTGGTGAAATGTGAACTGGCACATTGATACTTTGGTGACTCTTCTTTGCACAACATACCAAAACTGAGTTTGTTATTGTAAAAATTCAGAATGGAAACTAGTTAAAAGGTTGAAGGTAACAAAAACACAATGCCTTCATGTTAACAGCCAGGTTATTTTTGCTTCACAACACCATATGTACAGGAGGGTAAACAAGGTAAAATCTCCCAGCATTTTGGGTGCTTTCATTATTATGCTGATACAGAAGACACACGTTTTGGCTTCTTATCAGTAAATTATTATTATGACAGGCTTTTTCAGATTTCAACAGCCGCATTAAGAAACATGTAAAAAATCTTAAAAAAGCAAACCAGTGTTTTCTGAGTTGCTGTTCGTCGTTTCTCACACAGAGGGTTGCCCAGGTATGTTAACTGGTCTGAGGGAAAGAAAAATCAGACCAGTCTGAAAGACAGAAAACACACATTAAAAACTGAGCACAATCTAATGGATGAGGTTAAATACCATCTATTCAAATACTGTGGGACAGCCATTTGTTAATCACATTCTTCAGTAATCAAATTCCAAATGTCTGGGGCTACAGCAGGTGCTTTTAAGATTGACTCTGACTAGAACCTGCAGCAGATGGAGAACCGGTTCATGTGCCACTATGCAGAACTCAGTTTGAGATGATTTGAGCTTTGTGACATGGCACGTTATCCTGCTGGAAGCAGCCATCAGAAGATGGGGACACTGTGGTCATAAAGGGATGGACATGGCCAGCAGGCACCCGGTGTGGTCTTCGGTCCATCTGCTTCAAGGTTCAAGATGTCGTACGCTCAGAGATCCTCTTCTGCATACCTTGGTTGTAATGAGTGGTTATTTGAGTTACTGTTGCCTTCCTACCAGCTCGAAGCAGTCTGGCCATGCTCCTCTGACCTCTGGCAATCAACAACGCTTTCTTTTTCAAACCATTCTTTGTAAACCCTAGAGATGGTTGTGGGGGAAAATCCCAGTAGATCAACAGTTTCTGAAATACTCAGACTCGGACCCAATGAAGTGTATAGAGTTCTGTGGGAGACACTGCTGTTTACAGTTCAGATTGAGTTAATTTGACCCACATTCTCTTTTTTTTTTTGATGCCCACTGACCCGCTTTCACTGTGATCCTCCATCTGACTCAGTTTTGTTTCTCATTGCAGATGAAGATGCAAAGGTCAAAGCTCAGTTGGAGCAAGCCAACAAAGCGTTGTCCAGGGAGCTGGAGGAGGTGAAGAGCACTCTGAGCCAAACTGAGCAGACTCTGAGGGAGGTGGAGGAGCAGAAGAACACCTACCACGATCTGCTGAACAAGTCAGCAAACTCACTGATGTCCACCGTCAAAGGGCTGCTGGAAGTGCTGAAGAAGGTGCACAGTGTTTAAAAGGTTTACCTTGATAGAGGAAATGAGCTCATTCACCGACTGTTTTTCTTTCTTAGGATCAGGAAGTGGACGAGTCTGGCAGCGAAGTCACTGGTGGTCACAGTCGGACATCACAGACGAACGGCGCTGATGAATGAGTGACAGATTTCAAATGAATGAAGCTAATCAGTACTGATTATCTTAAACTGTAAATAATCACTACACAAGAGTAATTTGACTGTGTTATATTTGAACCCGTTGTTTCTCAAGTATGTTTAATTTAATTCATGAATTAGTTCCCTTGTGTTAATTTGACCTCCTCCTCTGTTTCTGAGGAGTTACTTTTCTTACCTAGAGTAATTTTAACAATGACAAAGCTTTGAAGTGCTTATTTTCAAAGTGAGTTCAGTTGCTAACATCTCTTTTTGCCATCGCGTTTGCTTTGTTACGGCCACTGAAGTGCCAATTTGTAGATTCAAATGCAGGTATGTGTGAGTTGTACTTGAGTTTTGTTTTTTTCTAATGAGCAATAATAATGCTATTTATGTGCGAGAGTATTCACAAAATATTTAAAAGAAGCTAATTTTGAATGGAAGGGGGCGTGGAGTGTTTCCATGTGCTTCAGACAGAACTTTTTCCTTAACCAGCCCTCTTTATTTACCACAGCTCTGTTCAGTAATCATCCTTCTGTTTGGCTGGTTTAACAGGTTTCTGCAGGTTTTTTTCTAAACACATGGCTATGCATGGTTCCTGCCTCTCCTGGACCTTCTTTCCTGTCTGACTATATCCACTGACTTGCTGCGTTGCCAGTTTCATGTTTTACTGTGACAAGCGTTTGTCTTGTTTTCTGAAAAAGGAAACTACCCATGAACCAAAAGTTAAGCTTAATGAATGTGTGTTCTGCTGAAGGAATGAACACTGAGATCCATCTCTGAATTGTGTGTGTTGGTTTGGGTTCTTAATAAGAGGCACAATTGCGTTTAAATGTTATTTTTCTATCAAAATATGCTCTATGGATGTCTTGTGCAAGAGTAAAGTGGTCCATCTTAACACTACAGTGTGTCTGCATTTTTTCCCCCCACTGTTTGTGTTTCACAGCAGGTATTTTGATGTGTTAATGTAGGAAAAGCTTGTATATATCAGCCATTAGTCATTTTATTATTTACAAATGTAAATGTGAAGATGAAAACTAAATGACCTGATAGACCAGCTGCTGTGTGGGTTGTAATGACACGCAGCTCACCAGCAGATGGCAGCTGCAGAACACAAGGCCACTGGCCTAACTGAACTTTATAAACAGTTTAGACTGGTCTGAAGGGATAGATGAGTCTTAGTTTTGCTCACAGCTTACATAAATGCAAGTCAGACCATTTTGTGAAGAATTTTAAGGCAGAAAAGTAGACACACCCAGGCTAACTCCAAGATCGATGTTACTATTTTAACAATCAGCGTTGCTTCCACTGACAACTAGCACCCAACAACAAAGAAGCTCACAATTTACAGAAAGCAAATACTTTATTTTGAAGTCCGTATTGTCATATTTATTGAGGGTGGGGGGAGCTGATGAGAGAGCCCACTATACATCATCAGCACCAGGAAGCTTTTCCTGTTTCAGACATTTTCTGAAGTTGGAAACGCAGCTGAGCAGTTGGATGCTGTCACTTGGACCCATGCAGGTCAAAAGTGCTTTGAGTGCAATGGATGAACTGAGGCATCTCTCAGAAATCTATTTGATCTGTAGTCAGAACCCATCTTTGTTAAACTGGCACTTAGTGATTCATTTTTTAAACACAATTTCTCTTATCAGATATCTGTAGGAACTCACTGTAATATAGCTATTTTATGATTTAGCAGAATTACTGTACCATAATTATTTTTATGAAGGTTAAAAGGATTCAGGACCTGTTGGATCTTTTTTTTTTTTCTCGAAACTAGTGCTTCTGTTTGCTCATCCTTTAAATAAAGTGTAGAAACTTCTCTGTATAATGCACCACAAATTACAGCATCCAAAAGTGATGAGACAGTTAAATAAACACTCCCAGACATTTACCAACAAAAACTGACTGATGCAATCTTCACAGCAGATTTATTGCAGAACTGATGTATTTGTACTCCCTCATGGACCGTGCTTCTGCATAGATTGAACGGGGCTTTATTGCTGCCATTCCCATTATGACATTAGTGGAATAATATAACTGCACCTTTAGTCCCACTCACCACAGCGGATGGATCCACAGATTTAATTTGGCACCGCTTTTTTTTTTTTTTTTTTTAAATGCTGGATGTCCTTCCTGACACAACTCTGACAGGTTTGTGTCTCCTCCCAGTCTTGAATCAGGGATCAGTCACGTGTTAACCCCCACACTACTCCTTTACTTTACTGTAAAATAGGCCTACAGTCTTCAGCTTCACATCTTCCAGTGAAAACGTCACAAGCCAGCTGCTTTTCAGCCTCTACTAGAAATACTGTTTTCTGTATTTTGATGCAAAGCTGTGCAACGACGCTGCAGACAAAAGTGGCCCAAATCTTATTTGTTTAACTATTTTATTTATTTGCTTTCATGTGACTCAGATCACTTTTTAATGACAGTGTAAACAACACAAATCACATTAAATCTGACCTCCACTTTCACATGTGCTCCCAAGTCAGATCACATTTTTTTTTTTATTTTTGTACAATGTGACCTCAGTCTGAACAGTCAAATCAGACCTCATGTGACTTGGACAGGGGCTAGCAGATGGAGTTAAAAGTGGTCCTGAAATATGTTCAAGTGAATCTACACAATCCCACCATCCGTGGCTCCAACACACACCTGCATCTAGAAGTAACATCCAGTGCTACACAAAAAAAAACCTATATATAAAAAAAGTTATCTTTATCCTCCTATTATTCATCATTTCACAAATACAGCTGCACATCAGCTTATAAATGAAACTGTAAAGGCTGACTTCACTGGCCTCCGTGATACTTATTTGGGCAGTTTAGGACTGTTACCTGTTCACACTGAAATCTGATATTGGCCACAAATATAAGGGATAATTTGAACAGCCAAGCACAAAAATCACATCTGAACAACAAAACAGAACAGAGCTCTAAGCTTTGCTTGGTGAAGATAGCCATAGTGAGGGCAGAAGATTCAGCCCCACCATATTTAAATTTGGCTGCTTTTATCCTAATTGATAGAAGAGAGTTGATAATCTCACCACTAAAATGATACTGATTGTGTGGAGAAGACCATTATCTGATCAGCTGCTCTCATAGGGGGCAACTTTCTTTCCAGCCTCTTTAATCCTGAGTCTTGGGACAAAAAGGTTTCTGTTGCTTTCCAACCTGTGACCGCATCAGGTGAAGGATCTTAGTGGAGAAAAGTGCACTAAACCCTCACTTTCTGACAAGCACATACAGATGATGTTAGTAAAGCAGATGTGGGCTTTCTGCAGGCAGAGGTCCGCACACTGACAGGCGAGATAATGAACCCAAAATGAGAGAGCAAGAGCGGCTTCACACCATTTATCAGCAACGGTATCACTGAAGATGTTAAGGGTGTTACCAGACAGTTCAGACGGGGAATATTTATCATGTATCATGGAAGAACAGAGAGGCTCCTGCTTCTCAGTCTCTTATAGAGCATTTATCTTTGACGCTTTTGTTTCCTCAGATGTTTCTTATGTGTCTTCCTGTCAGTGTAATGCTTGGTTTCTTTCCTCTCCCATCTATCCCACTCAGTTCATAAGGAAACATGCTTTTGTTCACACTCTTTCTTAAGGTAGGGCTTTGCTTAAAGTGGATCTTTTATGCTCTTCTTTATTTTCTGTCATACATACTTTCACCAGCCACTTTGTTAGGTACCCGTTTAACTGCTCCTTAGACGTGTAGACATGGTCAAGATGACCTACTGAAGTTTTAAAACTGAGCATCAGAATGGAGAAGAAAGGTAATTTATTAGATTTTAAATGTGGCATGGTTGTTGGTGCCAGACGGGCTGGTCTGAGTACTGCTGATCTACTGGGATTTTCCCACAACCATCTAAAACCATCTGATTCTCTGTAAACCTGGGGTCCAAAAAAGAGAAAGTATTCAGTGAGCAGCAGTCTGGGTGAAAATGCCTTGTTGATCATTTTCACCCAGACTGGAGAAGATTGGCCAGATTGCTTTGAGCTGATAGGAAGGCAACAGTAACTCAAATAACCGGTCGTTACAACCAAGGTATACAGAAGAACATCTCTGAATGCACAGCACTTCCAGCCTTGAAGCAGACCGAACACACTGGGTGCTGCTGCTGTCAGCTAAGAACAGGAAACTGAGGGTACAATTCTGACAGGTTCACCAAAAATTGGACAACAGGGTGAGAATTTGGTGTAAACAACATGAAAGCACAGTTCCATCCTGTTCAGTATAACGATTCAGGCTGGTGGTGGTGAGGTGATGATCTGGGGGATATTTTCTTGGCACACTTTGGACCCCTTAGTACCAACTGAGCATCCTTCTTGACACCACAGCCTACCTCAGTATTGTTGCTGACCATGTTCATCCCTTTATGACCACCGTGTACCCATCTTCTGATGGCTGCTTCCAGCAGGATAACACACCATGTCACGAACTCAAATCATCTCAAACTGGTTTCTTGAACATGACAATGAGTTCACTGTACTCAAATGGCCTCCACAGTCACCAGATCTCAATCCAATAGAGCACCTTTGTGATGTGGTGCAACGGGAGATTCACATCATGGATGTGCAGCTGACAAATCTGCAACAACTGTGTGATGCTATCATGTCAATATGGACCAAAATCTCTGAGGAATGTTTCCAGCACCTTGCTGAATCTGTGCCACAAAGAATTAAGGCAGTTCTGAAGGCAAAAGTGGGTCCAACCTAGTACTAGCAAGGTGTACCTAATAAAGTGCCCAGTGAATGTACTGTAACAGTGGTGGATCTTTAGATTAAAGGCCACAGTTTCAAATAATGAGGTCAGCAGGTTATCCCTGTAAGTCAAAAGCTCAGGCTTCAGACTGTTACATGCTCCATTTAAGAGTTTTTCCTACTCTTTCAACTCACACAGCTCTGGCTGCAAGAGTAAAAGCTCCACCTACCTGATATTAAGCCCGTCTATTTGCAAGAAGCAGCCAATTTAAGTAAGTTGGGTTAAAGGGAGACGAGCTAAAACAGTTTTTTTTTTTTTTTTTCAGACAGAGGTTGAACTGGAGGCTGCACAAAGGCTCAGAATAAAATAAATAAGGATTATTTTGGATGGTGAATCATACAAAGCTACTCTAGTAGATTTTAAAAATAACAATAAGTAAACATAATAGGTCCCCTTTAAAATGCTTTTAGTGATTGGTTATTCAATAATCATTTTGTCTTTCATAGTTTTCTGCCAGTTTTTTTCCTGTAAACAGCCATAGACACTGTCCAGATGTGCAGTCTAATCTGTTATTTTACACTCCATTTGGACCCCATTAGTTTCCACTGTGATTAATTGAGATTTTACCCCCCTTTTTTATTTAATCCCACTGCTCTACTGTCCCTCAAACCATCAAAGATGCTACAGCTGTGGAACTGACAGCTACATTTGTTCCCACCAAGAAAGATATGTAGTTCACACTGAAAAAAACTTTAGCAGGAAACATCTCTGAGTGTTTCCAGCAGCTTGTCTATGTCATTTCCAGGAGAACAATAACTATCTGTCACCCAGTACTTTGGTTATGTGGCTGCTTTTGTCCTGGTGTCATGCTCTGAATGCTCGACAAACAAAACTCATTTGTCCCCCGAGGAAACACATACACACTTTCTCGCCTCTCAAACTCCTGCTGCAGCTGTGTGTGTGTTTGCACTTGGATGTGGATGCTTATGCGTATGCATGCACATGTGATGTGTGAAATTACACCCCATCAGCAGGGAGCAAGGCAGGTAATCCCACTCCCCGGGTGCAACAGAAGGCTTTTGTGGCCACTTCCCCACCCCTACTCTTTAACCCCCACTGCTATCAGAGAACTGCTGAACTCACAGGCCGCTGTGCTGACAATCAGGTTTTTTCAATGCATGATTTGAGTTTGCAGGCACGGGTGCAGACAGAGTTGGTTAAAAAAAAAGGGAGTCTGGCTAAATAACTGATCATGGTGCCATTTTCACCCCCTCCTCTGATCCTCACTTTTCACGTTTATCAGACCTCTTAGTTCTGAGGGTGCGGTTGTGGAGCATGTGCAGATGTAGCATTACACTGATCTCATCTCTAGTTTAATTCTTACTTGTCCTAACGCTTGTAGATTTATTTAAATTCTCCTCCCTTCCTCCTCATCAGTTTGTGAAATGACTCGGTTCCCTTAACACCCTCCACTCTGCATGTCAAAAGTTCAGAGTCGTAGTTAGCATGACAAAAGCAGCTGCCTCACACAGTATAATCCCAGAGGGTCAGCTTTTCAAAACTTGACCGGAGTCACTGTTTGTTAGCTCTCTGCATTGTTCCTGGACAATCCCATTTATTATGTTGGCTGAGTACAAAAAAAAGGAAGGTTGCAGCCAAAATGTATCAAAAAGAACATATCTATTATGAAGCCATGTTTGGCTTTTTGTGCCAAAAACTCTCCTTTAACCTCAAATAAGCATAAAGTAAGTGAACCTAACTATCTGAACTCCCTCTTACCTCAAAAACTTTCTTTGCCTGTTATTGTTTAGCAGCATTGTGAAGCAAATAATTGGATTTCCTGGGCGATGAATTGTGATTGAGATAAATCTTTCAGGCCACAAATGACCCAGCTTCTCTCACAAATCCTCTGGGACAAATAAACCTTTTCTCACTCTTTTCACATCTGTAAGGTTTTTTTTCCTAGAAATCTTTCTGACCACCAAAGTCAAACAAACAAGTCAACCGCCCTCTTACGTACTGTTTGATATTTCAGGTAATTGATACTCAGAGGCTCCACTGAGGAGCTTCGCTTCTCTCCCCAGTAGCCTGCACAGGCCCCTGCTGGAGTAGAGAGAGAGGCCCCTGTTCAGCCGAAGCTGCAGGAAGCTGGCTTCCTCTGGAGCGGCGCAGCAAAGTGGTGTAGTTGTTGAGGAAACGATCCCCCTCTCAAAGGCCTTTCCCTGGGAATACTGGGTTACAGTGTGAGAAAGTCCCACAGTTGTTTTTGACATCGTGTCCCTGGGGTGTCTCCGGGTGGGAACACACAGACGCCTCACCTCGGTGTAGCGTGGACGACCATCACAACACAATCGGGAGCAGCAGAGCGTCCACAGTCCACTGCTGCAGTGGCGCCTCCCTCAAGTGCAAAGTGTTGGTATGAGTGACAGGGCTGCAAAATCAGGTGGCCCTTTAATGCAATTGGACACCTCCTCACATAAATTTGAAGTAGGTTTCACATATCATTGTAACAATAGGTACACAAAGCCCAGTATTCATCTGGGCTTAGCATCTACAATGTGTTGGAAAAGCAGATATTCTCTAATTGCCACTGCATACTGCCCTGAAGGAAAGTATGTCACTCAATAGGATAATCATATAGTGGGAACCCTAGATTGCCAGCACCAGCTTGCAATCTGGAAAACAAACATTTCCATTGTGAAATTGCAGAGCTGGCTTTGACATGGTGCATTCAAACATCTTCAGAGTGCACGTTTGTATGTGTAATGAATACAGGAAGCATTTCCATTCAGCGCAGCTGGTACAGTAACTACCAGTCAATCAAAAGCTGCAGGTGTGCAGGGTCAGCAGGTCAAGAGCTCAAACCGATTTGAATATGTGTAACAAATGGTTTTTCTTCCTCTGTCTCAGATAAATGCAACTTTATCACATGACGTCATTTTCTAATGGGATTAAAGGTCTGAGTTTAGTCTATTTACACAGTGAGCTCCTGATATGAGATGATCAGTGGCACCAAACTTATTGCAACACTACATAGTTTTTTTGGTGAACATGAAAATACACGTGCAGTGTGATAGATGACAAGTGTTTTTTTGTTATTATTTGTTATTTCTCTGCACCACAGAACTCTGTTATTATTAAAAAAAATAAATAAATAAAGCACATATCTGGGTCACAACGTTGCACTGGATGACATGTTACGATCATAAAGAACATGGTATACTTTTGAGTCAATCCCACGTCCTGCTGTAAAGTGTATTCTCTCTCCCTGAAGATAGTCCGCGTGCTCCTCTTTGAGTTTTAGTTATTAATTTGTCCTTTTAAAAAATGAAAGAATATATATCTTTAACCTCTTTTTTGAAGGTCTTCAGAGGAAGAGCTTTGCTTCAAATGGGCCCACTGGAATATGTAACATGTTGGGAGATGGACTAACATTGTTAGTTTTGGTCCTCAGAACTGTGCGCCTGAGATGACCATATTAGGGATATTTGCTCACAGTGACATCATACAGAGCCAAGAGTAGAGAAAAGCTGTCTGAAATGGAGCATTTAGAGCAGTCTGAAGCCTGAGCTTTTAGCTCACTTGCACATGTGCTGACTTCATTATTTGAAACTTTGCTATTGTAACAGAAGAAAAAGCATAAAAAGTGAGACCACTCTCCTTTTTCACAGTGAACCACAGTGCAGTAGAGCACCAATTTGGACAAACCAAATTAAAACAATGAGCTGAAAAATGCTAAACTGAGGGGAACAGCAAAGCTGGAGGTACAAGCTATATATTTTGCATACAAGTAGCATGTAGACTTAATAAAACTAATTAATTATTCAACATTATGATTATGAATATTTTTCATTTGTGTCAGTGTGTCTGATAAATTCATTCTTTTAGCCTAAATGATCTGGGGCTGTCTGAACCTGCCTGCATAACAAAGCTTACATTACTAAAAATGAGCAAGGACTATTTATTTAAGAAAATGGATGAAAGGAGTGAATTTGAGAGTAAAGATACAGAGTACTGATTTTGTTGTGTAAAGAACTGAAACAATCAAAGGCTTCTTAATTTAATCCTAATCTGGTTCCCAGATAAACGTGACAGTTAGCCATGATATTGATTATAGGTGATATCAAGATCCAACAAGTTCTAAATACTGCAAACAAAGTGACTCCAGCTATCTTTGACGGACCTCCTGTCAGCCTTGTGCATCCTCCAGCTCTCCTTCCTTTCTCAAACTAGACAGGAAATCACCACGAGGCATTTCCTGCATATTTCTCATCACCTTGAAGCAGGGGTCGCTGGGAACAGTGCAAGCCTGCTCTTCCTAGGAGCAGTGTCCTCCGTGTTTCCTGCATGTACTGTGTTATAACAAGAGCATGTGTTACTTCATGTATCTTTCACTGGCTCAAAAACAGTAGGTATTTTCTTCCTCTAATGAAGCTCATATGCTGCACAGGTCTTTGATGTCATGTGATTACCATGGAGCCTTTCAGGCTCTGGTTCTTCATTTCAAAGCTTCCGTCAATTAGATCCTGGTTTAATATAGTTTGTGGCTGCTTGGATGTTAATTTGGTGACAGGTGACACATCACAGAGCAGTATGAGCCTTGATGTTGGTGGAGTGTGATGGGGTCTGATTTAAGCTGCAGTCAAAGCTGCAAAGGGACATCAATGAAAACAGTGACCTGGAAACACTAACAAAATCTCACCACAAGCCACATTTGCAACTTTCTGTTGTTTTGTATTTGCAATGTGAACTGCAAAATGGTCTCAAAAGATTCTTAAAATATAAAGAGTACTCTAATTTACACCAAATGATTACATTTGCTGTGAATAAGACTATGATTTTAAAAGACAATACTGATTAATCACAAAATTAAAAAAAACAAATTAAACCCACAGCAGTTTGCTTTTTTTATTTTGTGATTAACCAGAGTACAGTGTTTCCAATGTTTCCTGTCTCAAGAAATTCAAAAGAAATTCAATAAAAAAGCAAAAACATTTTGTACATCTATGTCATAAGACCAGGGCATGATTAGGGACAAATCCAGCATTGTAAACAGATTCACTGTTTCCAATAAGGTGCTGGAAACATTCCTCAGAGATTTTGGTCCATACTGACATGATAGGATCCCATAGTTACTGCAGATTTGTCGGCTGCACATCCATGATGTGAATCTCCTGTTCAACCGCATCCCAAAGGTGCTCTATTGGACTGAGATCTGCTGCCTGTGGAGGCCATTTGAGTACAGTGAACTCATTGTCATGTTCAAGAAGCCAGTTTGAGATGATTTAAGCTTTGAGACATGTTGTGTTATCCTGCTGGAAGCAGCCATCAGAAGATGGGTACACTGTGGTCATAAAGGGATGGACATGGTCAGCAACAATACTCAGGTAGGCTGTGGTGTTTAAATGATGCTTTATTAGTGCTAAGGGGCCCAAAGTGGGCCAAGAAAATATCCCCCAGACCATTACACCACCACCAGCAGAGAACCATTGATGGATCCATGCTTTCATGTTAATACCAAATTCTCAGCCTACCATCCGAATGTTGCAGAAGAAATCAAGATTCATCAGACCAGGCAACATTTTTCCAATCTTTTGTTGTCCAATTTTGGTGAGCCTGTGTGAATTGTAGCCTCAGTTTCCTGTTCTTGGCTGACAGGAGTGGCACCCGGTGTGGTCTTCTGCTGCTGTAGCCCATCTGCTTCAAACTTCGATGTGTTGTGCATTCAGAGATGCTCTTCTGCATACCTTGATTGTAAGGAGTGGTTATTTGAGTTAATGTTGCCTTCCTATCAGCTTAAAGCAGTCTAGCCATTCTGACCTCTGGCTACAATCAAAAACTGGATATTTTATCTTTTTTCAACTGTTCTCTGTAAACCCTAGCGATGGCTGTGTGGAGTAGATCAGCAGTTTCTGAAATATTCAGACCAGCCCATCTGGCACCAGCAACCATGGCACACTCAAAGTCACTTAAATCATCTTTCTTCCCCATTCTGATGCTCAGTTTGAACTTCAGCAGGTCATCTTGACCATGTCTGCATGCCTAAATGGACTGAGTTGCTGTCATGTGATTGGCTGATTAGATATTTGCATTAGTGAGCAGTTGAACAGGTGTACCTAATGAAGTGGCTGGTGTGTGAATTTATTTGCAACATTTTGGTACTAGGCCATCGGGCAAATTGTTAATGACGAAATGAAGCCTTCAGGTTGCTGTAATCTTGTAGCCAATCACATAAGTGCTATAAAAGGTATGAATACTGAACATTTAATATATTTGTCTAATAAGGTTTATATAGGAACAATCATTAATTTAGCTCCAACATTGCATTCTCATAACTTTCCAAAAACACAGGTTGCATTTATAGGTGAACCTTGCAACAAATATTATTGTGGCAGAAAAGAGAGAACAGTTTCAATTCCTCTCATTCCTGAAGCTAAAACCAGTTAATGTTTTGTAATTTCTCGTATTTCTTAAGACTGCAGTGTCGGTTTATTGGTTCATGACTCTGGTCCACAGTGACATGTCTCATCTCACTATTGCATGGATTTTTGTTTACACCATAACTGTATCCACACAATGAATCTTAAAACTTGGGGAAGCATTGTTTAACTTGGTGCTTTATGACTATATTGTCTGCTTACCATCACTTTAATCTGTTAGAAATCGTACACACGGGAACTCAAAGACCTATTTGCTAACAAAAAGAGACTGTTAAGGCTTTACAAAGGTCAGTGTTTGATGAGAGTCTGTTGCACCTGTGTGTACATGGATATGCTGCACAAACCGTGTAAGAAACATGAGACTAAACCAACCCGAGCCTCCCTTACTCTCATACACCCTCAAAGTGCAGCTATAGACATCTCTCACATGGTTGTGATCTTCAGCATGTCCACAGGGTCTTTGCGTGTGTGTGTGTGTAGATGAGGATGTGTGTAATCCATCACTCACCACCTTCTAACGCTTTACACAGTGCTCAGAGTAGCTTTAAATGTGTCTGTTAAAGTCAAAATATCTTCTAAGAGAAGTATAAAAGCAGTCCTCCCCTGCAGACTAAGTGCTTTGCTGGATTCTCTCTCTGTCCTAGACTTATTAAAACAACATGACTCAATTATAGTCCCGACTTAAGTAATCACATTTTATGACAAAACCACTATCATTATGTATGTCTGGCTGCCTACTAACTCTATGAAGGAAGTCTGTCCTGCAGGTTTCACTTAAGATGTGCATTGATTTGTGCTCCGAAGCTCTCAAGCGTGCACAGGCCTACATTACTTTCTTAAATGTCTATACACATTGTGGAGACTGAACACAAACCAGCCTGGTCCCCCTTTGATCTCCGCTGCGATGGCAGAGTGCTGAAATAATGAAATTGTAATAACAGAGTACCACGACTGATGCCGGGACATGTTCACTCAGGCATATAGATTAAAAGAGATGCTTTTTTCTAAAAAAAAACCCCAAAAAAGATCTTAACAAGCAGGACTGATGAAGGAAACACATTTTGATCCAAGAAAATATTAACAAACGTCCTCGGCCGAGTTTCACCTGAATGCTCTTTGAAGGATAGTTTGACGATTTGGAAAACACACTGTGCTTTCATGCAGAACGTATTAGAAGTAGACTGATACCACTCTCATGTCTGAGCACGAATACCGAGGAGCTTAGCTCAGCTTTACCTGCACCTTTAAATATAGCACAGTGTATCTTGTTTGTTTTATCTGGAAAGTGTCACACAGGCCACTAAACAAATGGTCTCCACCTGACCCTCAAATGACCTTTGACCTCCACCATTTGATGCAGAACTGACCCTTTCTGTTTTGTCTGCAACAACTAAATGCCTCACTCCCATCCTACCCTAACAAAGAGGTGCCACACCCTCTAAAACACATGTGCGCCTTATGAAAGATGCAGATGGTATATACATACTGGCACATGTGCAGGAACTCTGCTGATGTTTTGGGTCATATTTATTCTTGGCACGGGGGTTAAGGGAAAGCGTTGCGGGGCTGTTTTAGTCAGAAAATGGCCCGAGAGCCAAGCTCCTTTAGCAGGACCAGATGTTTTAGTTTGTATATACAGACACAAACTTTGGGTTCAGGATTGTGGTCCACTGAAATTATCATATTCAAAAATATACACTGCGATCACGTCAAGGTCGCTGGCCCCTCAGAGACACCTGATACTTCTTTGAAATTCCCTTCAGTGCGCAGCAAGAGGGACACATATGTATGCTAATTAAAAATCAGGGGTCGGAGTGCAGAATTTCACGTCATTACGGCAACTTGGTGAACTTTGCTTCACGATAATCAGTCCCACCAGCAGACTAAACATTCAAAAATAAGAGCCCTCAGATTCTGAATGTGGGTCCGGACAGCAGGTCAGCTCCTATTGTCAGTGCTCAGATTAAACAAAGTGCGTGCCAAAGTTTTTATCTCGAGGAAGTTAACATTAACAAACAATGATAGCATTTCTGCAGACTTCCATGTCATGACAAAAGCTTTGTGTTGTGGGAGTCATGAGTATTTTTAGTAAAAGAAATGTGCAAATAATGAAAAAACTGGGAAAAGCCATGCAAAAACTAATAAATAAAAACAGGAAACAGCCTTTCCTGAATTATGCTTATTCACTTATTTAGTTCAGACTTTGTAACAGTTAGATGAGAAGTTTGATAAGTCCTATCTTCAGCCAGCAGCTGATTGCTCAGCACAAAGACGAGAAAAAAAAAAGAAACAACTAAATACCAAAAGCTCACTTCCTGCCATTTTAGATCTTTTTTTAAAGTTATTCTGTACAAAAATGAAATGTTGTAGATTTCCTCGGTTTTACAAGAAATTAGCACAGAACACGAGGTTTCAAAATCATTGACCATGCCTTCAGTCAGCTGTTTAATTAAACAGCTAACTGACATTCCCCCCAAAAATGACAAAGCTTAGTAGAGCAGCACAATACATGCTCTAATATAACCAGACTGAGTGTGTGGTGGTAATCTAGGTTCTTTAAGTAGCTTTATAATAGTTTTAATGGTGTCCTGTGGAATTTTCTGGAGCTGGAATGAAAATGATTCAGTCCCCGTAGACGTCTTAGTTAATATGCCCATGTTTACAGACTGGTACGAAATATGATTTTGTCTCTATAGCTAATTTCCCTGTTAGTGAAAACTGTACTGGGGTGATTTTTCTTAACTCAACCTACCAAATTGTATTGCGGCTTAAAGTTATACAGCTGCTTTGAGCAACAGGTGGTACAGAGCAGGCCTGTAACTGTCTGCTGGGCATCACCTCAGCTTATCTGAGTCACTGAACAGAAACTCTCAGCTGTGTTTGTGTGGTTGGGACACTTAGGAGAGGATTTAATGCAGTTAGGCTGCCCGACTGATAACATGGCTAACTCTTTGGTTAATTTTACAGAAAGTCCAAGAAGTCTGTGTTCCACTTTATTTATAATTTTTTTCAGTAAGTGAAATGTTAACATTTTATCTGAATGTTAACAGTGATTAGCAGATATCTCTGTGTGATGCAACTTCCTAAACAAGCTACTGTTAGCTGATAATTTAGTACTCCATCTTTTGTCTAAAATATGGTCACTTCTATCTCAAAAAAACAAAAAAAAAGAACAACAACAACAACAACAACAAAAAAGGATAAACAGATGTGAAGTCCAAAATGACAAACTCAGGATTTTAAAACAGGAGTCCACAACTAATGGGTGAAGGTGGCTATGTCTGTGTTTTATTTAGAGTGTACTGTTTTGTTGAGTGGCATATCTAAACTGAAGATATCATGTTTTTATGGCATTAAAGGGAAATATTGTGCATCTTTTTCAAACTTATTTCCACAAAAAGCAACTTGAGAAAATATTTTCCCTCTAGAATTTAAAAAAAGTTGGTATTTACATAGTGTTTTCCCAGTCTTACTGACCTCTTCATGCTTTATCTACTTCACACGGCCAATTTAAGATCACTAATAACCCAACATGCCTGTGTTTGGACTGTGGGAGGCAGCTGTAGGAAACCAGTGCAGGCACACAGACATGCAAACTCCACACAGAAAGGCCCCAGCTGACCAGGGGATTCGAACCAAGAACCTTCTAGCTCTGAGGCAACAGTGTGTTTTGCACTGCACGTAATGACAGTGAATTCTGATCCAAACTGCTGATGTTTAAAGTTATTATCAGAAGCTTGAAGTCCATGTGTTATTAGTTTCTTAGTAAACGATGTAAATCTTTAATCCCACAAATAATCTTTGCTATTTTTCTCTTCTACACTCCAACTTAAACTCGACTCTGTTTCCGAGACAAACTGCACATAATTCATCCTGTGTTGGCTGAGGTGATGTATTCTTTTCATGTACAGAGGAAGTGTAATATCCTGTTCCTGCATGAGCTCTAATACCACACTGAGGCAGAGTGGCCCCCGGCCTTTCAGGGGCCTGAGTGCTCCTGAAACTGAACTACAGGCTTGAGACTGTGATCTATGAGGTGTCTTTTCTTCAGACTCTGCCTCTTACAGCTTCAGTAAAAGCTGGGCCTAATGGGGTCCTTCTTTTTAGAGCACAGGAGGGTATGGTTCTCATTTCAGTGGCAAATGTACCCTGTGGCGGAGGCTCATGCACTGTTACTGAACCACCCTTCTCCTATGCTAAGTCATTGTTGTGAAACTCAGGTTTCAATAAGATCCACAGGAATCTATTTTTCTCATGAGATCATTTGTCACATAAACTAGTTTGCCTGTGTCAGATGACTTATGTGTGGCAGCAACTTGCAGTAAGTCTGGATATAAACAAATCTTATATGAATGAATTATAAATCAGTCAACATAAGCTATGTTCAAATATAGTCTTCTTTGATGGGAATTTGTGTTCAGAGCCCCCAGTGTTGCCAGATAGGATTTGTGCTTTTGTTGACTTTTGCAGGTTTTATTTTGTTTTGACACTTTGCTGTTATAAACTATTTGAAAAACATAGTAGAAACTTCTCTTTTAGTAACCTTTTGTTTGATGAAAAGTCACCAACTTTAATTATGGAAAACTAGAAAATCAAATGCAGAACAAAAAACACATATTTTATTATATTGAGAATATCTATATAAAATACTCCATGTAGGGTTTTCCTAAAGTGGCTCACTGCTCCCTTCTTAAATCCTGTTCAGACCCTGAACTTCTTTCTCTTTGTAGGACTGCAGGTAAATCTTCCTCCATAAAACTTGGGAGCATCCTATCATATTATTTTTGATTGTGTTTAAATGACTTCAAAATAAAACTTCATTTGACAAGCAAAACACACGCACACACCTGTGAACAGTCGGTGGGAGGTCCACCTGTATGTCCCAGCAGCAGCAGCAGGCTGGTGAGTCCTCCTCCTTTCTGCCACCGTTCCCTGGAAGCCGAGAGAAACCAGTCGGACGGTTCACACATTGCAGGATTGGGACGCACACCGGAGGAATGTGTGGTAAAACTCGGTGTTTATTTGGAGTTTTAGATGGGAGAACTTTCTTTTAAGGGGTGCGTTTTTATTCTGAGATTCTCCGGGGCCGATAAAAGCGTTTGAAATGTCTCACCCGCAGCGACTTGTCCAACTCTCCGCGGCTTCGCTCGCTGTAGTTTTCGGCCCGGACGAGGAGAGCGTGCGCGCCGGCGGAGGGAAACTCAACGGCAACAGTACGAGTGGTCAGGAGATTTTTGAGGACTTCAAAGCGCAAAACTCGCGCAGTTTCTGGAATAAGAGACTGGTCAAGGCTATAGCTGAAGTGTACTTTCAGGGATGGATGGAAAACTTGGTGCTTTTCATTCAAGGCAACGCAAACAACTTGGAGGTGCTGCGAGAAGCGTGGATGCGCAGGGCTCTGAGGTCACCAAAAGGATTTATCATTAAAGCTGTCGGTATGTAACCTCAATCTTGTGAATGAAGTGTCAGCCAATGAATTATGAAACTTTCCAGCCCATACAGTAGAAGCAGCAGAACGTGTGAATAAGCCAACGTCCCGTTTGCAATGCAAATAAGGTGATAGGAATCAATCAGCACAGTGAACAGCTACTGTTCATGTCACGGCACAAGGTGTTTTTTCTTCAATAAACTATTGTAACCACACCACCAACACGTTTACTACTCAGAGAGAAAAGTGTGAAAGCTATAAACTGTTAGTGACACAGAGCTGGCAGAGCTGAACTCCACTCTTACTTCTCCTTAGGTTTTTCACGGCACTGACCACAGACTGTAGTGGTAAAAGTGGAATCGACACTATTTTAATTTCACGGTTAGTGTATTCCAGGCAGCAGGTTTCATTTCTTAGGATTTGCAAAATGCAGGGTGACAACAAGAAAGGGAGACGAGGTGATACATTTTCACTTTATACAAACCTGTTTTAGAAACTGGCAGAATCTATAAAAAAAAGACCAAATGCTGCCATGAGGGAAATGTTGCCTGTTTCAGTTTGTTTGAAAGATTATGTTTCTAACGAGCCCCCCACCCCTGAAATGTCTGGTGTGTTTGAGAGGACTGCATGCCAAATCAGTCCTTCCTCTGTTATTGACACAGTGATATGTTTACACCTGCTCGTTAACAAACCTCCCTGTAATTACTCCTAATTGCCCCTCTTCTCAGGCTGTGCTTTAAAGCAGCATATAGCGACACAGAAACAATGGAAACGGAACGGAAACCTTTATGCAACCTCCTATAGCATGATCTCATAGGCTGTAAATGTCTGACAGCACGGACAACCTTGTGTGGATTTTAGACCTAATGACAATATTCTTAAGAGTTATTATTCCCATTTTTTCTTACTTTAAATTGTACGTTGTTGCAGATAAATGTGTGGGAACTAATACTTTTATGCCACAAAGCACCCCTGTCCACTCAAAAAGTACACAACTATTACACAAAATTTTAAAAACTGTAAGAGGTTATTTCCATATCTTGGAACAGAGGGCTGTATTGGTCGTTCAAAGGGTGTCCCAGCAACACACACATTGGCTCTGAGCTGTCTTTTTGTTGCAGTCGCTTTCCAGCAACCTCCTGGCCACTTGCAGTATTGGCGTTTCATGGTCTGGCTTTAGAGTCGTGTCTTTTGTCTGGATGTGTGCCTTGCTGCTGTCTACCTGCTGACTTTGTATCAGGCTGTCAGCTCTGCGAGATTGAGCAGTGCACAGACAAGCAAAGGAAGGAATGTGAAGGGGAGGAAGAGACCACACAGAGGGAGACCCCGAGGAGGGCGTGGAGTGACTGAGGGGAGGGTGGAGGCTGACATGCCATCCCACTGAGCGGCCCTTTCTGGCCCTGAGCTTCGACTCAGTAGACAAACAAAACACCACATGGGCCAAAGGTGCTGTTGCACTTACTGTTACACACGGTGTCGGCCCAGAGGTGTACAAACCCACGCAGGAGCTCACATTTGAATGTGTGCTTCACACCAGACACTTGTAAGCAAACACGTCTACGTGTGGAAACGTCACCTCGTTCTTCTCCTTAACAAACCCTTCTCCTCACACCGCTGCAATTTGTATGGAAATCAGTGCTGGCAGGCTGTCAGAGTCTGGTTTACTGCCTTCTCGCTGAGAATTGGTCAGCAGTGAATCACTGAGCGGCTGCCTGCCGACCACAGCCGCTTTTCTGTTACCCAGGATTAATGTCCCTCCGTTTCATGGCCAGTGAGGGACTATGGAAGTCAGATTCCTAGATTGATATCAGGCATGGACTTAAGGCCTTGACATTGTCCTGATATAAATATGTCAGCTAGAAAACAGAAATGTTATGAGTTATGGGCTACAGTGAATTTCAAATAGCCCTATTTCCTTTCTCAGGTCAGAGGAAGGTTGAGATGTGACTTTACTGCAGTGAGGAAGCTTTTTTTTTTTTTTTTTTTTTTTTTTTTTTTTTTTTATTTTTTTGTTTTTTTTTTATAT